>JAXCLO010000242.1:2274046-2325563 GCA_035583995.1 Arremon aurantiirostris | reverse complement strand
CATACCCAGCTAGGCCCAAGGACACGCTATCTTGCAGGTGCAGGACTTGGAATTAGCCACGGCCTTGTACTTTTCCAATCTCTAGTCAGCTAAAATCCCAACAGGCAGTGTCCCTGGTGGTGCTGTGAGAGGGGCAGGGTCCCTCCCAGAGCTGCTCTGGGATGGTGGCTCAGCCCTGGCGACACTCCAGCCCCCTCAGGGAACATCAATGTGCTGTTCTACACCAGCCCCAGCTCTTTGCTCTGCATCCTTCCATTTATTTACAGCCACAGGACCCCTCTGAGAGCTCTGCTTGGAGCCTGCTCTGAATTAGTGCAACTTCCTAAGCCCAAATATCCAGAGATAACACTCAAAATGGTCAGGTGCATTCTCATATTCTCTCTTGGTCTCCCAAACCACAAGTCAGGAATTTGGAATAATGAGGCTGCTGAGGCAGTTGTGCAGCTCTGTCTTGATGGATATCCCAGCCAGAATGCCCACTCACCATTTGTGTTTGATGTGGGAATGTTTGATATGCAGAAAGCATTTCCAGTAGTCACTAAAAGCACTTGGAAGGGTAAAGATGATCTCAAACCACTGTAATAAATTGTGTGTGGAAGTTTGGTATAAAAGGTTGTAAAGTGATTAAAGCCCAAATAATTTTTTCTCTTATTAATTCACCCTGTAAGTTTATACACAACTTTTATCAGAGATTTTTGCAAACCCTCCTTATTAGTGATTTGCATACTAAATATGGGTTTAAATGAGGATGCATTTGTCCCTTTTGTTATTCTATTACCAATTTAATAAGCAAGGGATGAGTTCAATAGTATCCTGCATCCTGCAGTTCAAAAATACTGTGCTATATATCTTCTCTAATTTAAATTTTATTCAAATAGAATACTAAAAATGATCCATGAAGTTTACTCCTTAACCTCACCTTCTTCTAACCTCTCTGAAAGAGCAAAACATACCTTTAGCCTTTGAATTCATGAGGCTTCTCCTTTCTCTACTTTTTTCCTTCCCATAAGAAAATAGGAAGTGGTGAGGAAAAGAAAGGAGTTAGAATGAAATAACCCTCCATGTCTGAAGATGATGTGATGAGGTATTAGAACCTGAACTGGAACACAGGCATTGAACTATTTCTTGAATAGGACAACTCTTTGCTGTCCCTTTTTTTGGTACTTTTCACAAAGGCACAATCTAGTAGTGAATAATATGCCAAGGTTGCTGTGGCAAACAGCAACCTAAAAATCTTTATTTCTACATTGTTTCTGCAGCTTATTATGGGGATATGAAGCCATATTAGTTAAATTATTCCTTCCAGGAATATTAATTATTCTTTCCAAGAATTTCTTTCATTTCACAGTAAGTGCAGAGAGAGCCCTGAACACAGTTTGTATCTGGTGTCCCATGCTCAGTGCAGATGGATGCAAACTGGAACATTCACAAAATAGAATGAAGCAATTTTATGTGAACAGCCTAGGAACCAAAAATTTCTTTAGCCATGTAAGATATGAGTGCTTGTCCTGAGTATTGCAGAAGCTCAGAATAAATGCTACTGATGAAATGAGAAAAATAAGTGGATTGTCAATGTACAAAATCTCACTAGAAGCCAAAAGATGTTTCTAATTGATTAGAAGTAGGGTTCTACAGCTTTTCACTGGAATTAGTGAGAGCCAAAATCCAATTACCTTTGTGCTAGTCTGTGGCCAAATGGATGGTGTTATTGTATAAGGCAATAACAGTAAGGAACTAGATTAGGTTTATTCTGTTTTCATGAATTTTCACTGCATCACTTTCCAGGGAAAGGCATCAGTGGTGTTTTGCTGATACAAAGAGTCCTTTGTAGGACGGGGTTTGTAAGCAGAGCTAATGTCTTTGATTACTCCTGATGCAACAGGGAGGGATGGGGGAAGAAAAGCTAAAACCAAATGCAGACAATAAATTCAAAAAGAAAAAAAGTTTTGGCTTGTAAAACACAATTTTAAAATTAATCTGATTGAACATCTTGAAAGCAGCAATGATCTAAGTAAAGACTTAAATGGTAGGAAAGGTCAATAAAAGATCTGAAATGGGTTCTGTTGTATGGTTGCCTGTTATAGTAACAGAATGCTTTCAGTGATTTGTATCTAGAATAAGCTACTTAGAGATCCACATCTGAAATTTTCATTTCTTTTAGATGTTATAATGATCTCTGGGTTGAGGCAGGAAATGAATAGCTCATAATAATCTCTGATATAGGTTTATTGCCTTGCTTTACAGCTGTTACACGTGTAGCCATTAGCGAGTCAGGGCTGGACTGACAATTCTTGGATGTCTCCTGGAATTCTCTGTCTGGATATCAGTGCAGGCTGCCCAAAGGAGATGTGTGTGGCTGGTGGTGCTTTCCTCAAGTGCTCCTTTCTTGTCAAGCACTGGGTCTCTTTCTGCAGTAAATGCTGCAGCTGCAGTACCAGAGTCCTGATCACACCAGATGACTTTTTCAAAGTCAAAGAGAGTTTTCAAACCCTTTTGATAGCAAGTGGACCAGGAGGCAGGGAACTGTTTCTCAGACTGCTTTGATTTGCCACCATATAGAAGTTTACTGGGGAAAAGAGTGGCTTTGTGGAAGAAAAATGAGGCTGCTGCCATCAGGACTGGTTCCTAATCACCTTCCATCATTAAAACAATTTCTCCAGACTCTGCAGGTTGTGTGCACTAGCACTAGCTCTTGCCAGCTCTCAAAAGCTGAATCTTAAATACCTTATTTCCTACCAACCAGAAACATGCCTGAAGCAAATGGGTGCTCAGTCACCTGAAATCAAACTCTCTCCATCATTCCTGTCGAGGTTACACAGCCAGTGAATCTGAAAAAAACTACAAATAAATCTTTTGCTTAATGACCTGAGCATGCAGGCTTGACTGAGGTTCTGTTTCCTGGTCCAATTAATGTTTAGAACACACCTCAGATGCAGGTTCTGTCACTGCAACTTTCTCATTCTTCTTCTGTAATACATTTTCCTTCCCTTTAACCAATAAATCAGTCTACTGCTTCATCTAATGTTTCCTGCTTCACTTGGCTCTTGCTGCAAAGATACAGGGAAAGAGTGGGAACAAACACATCTTTAATCTGAGGCCCAAGAGAATTAATTCCTTTTGACTTCTTGTTGAGGTAAGGGAAAATTCAGCGAGCTATATGGACTAGAAAGGTCACATAGTAGGGATCCCAAACAATACCTCCACAAATATACAGGAGTAATGAGGAAACTGTGCTAATGACTTTGAGTAATTAGATTAAGTGTGTTTGCACTCAGTCTCTGGTTTCCCTTTAGTTATGGTATGCACAGAAACAGGGATTGGCAATGCCTTCAATGGGAGCTGCAGAGGGCTGGTTGGTGTCATTTGGGGGAAAAAGTGCTGAATCTCACTACAGCACCAAAAAACTGGCACATGGTTTATCAAAGACAAAACCTGAGTGATATTCTTACTGAGAGAGGTTGTGGAAATACAAGCTATTTAAGTAAATTTTTAATTTAATTATCCCTTAATTTCTTTAATGCACCGATACAGTTTACTTGGCTATCTTTGTGCCTTGTTTATTTAAACATTGCTTACAGACTGGAATATAATACAATATTGCCATCTAGTGAAAGGAGAAAAAATGTCCAGCCAAAATGATCCTTTGATGCATAAAAATGTTAATATGTTACTTAGATATGAGCACCTCAGAACACTGGGATTGTGAAGCTTTGACAAAGCCATGCTGATAACTTGGAGTTTGATTTTGTTTGCTCAGGGTTTTATATTTTTACATTCAGTGAGATTCTTTGCTGCTTTTCTCCACAATTTTTCACCCTTCTGTGATTCCACATGAGTGTTTTTGCTGTGTTACCTGCTCCCGTGTAGTTTCACTGTAATTCCATGAGAACACATCAATATCCACAAAGCTCCTAATCGTAAGAAAACAAAAATGTCTTGCAGCAATTTACCAGGGTTTTTTGGTTCATAGGGAATTTTCCTGTTTCACACAACTGGATCTGCCCACAATAAGCATGAACACCTGAGCCACACAAAGTTTGGCCCCAGAACAGATCCAGGTTTGGGAATCCTCATGAGTTCTTCTTGGATTCTTCTGTCATGAAAAAGTTGCTCAATCTTTGTGTGTTACCCAAAGCCTTCAGTGAAAATCACAATTTTGGTTTCCACATTCAGGAAGAGCCTGCAAATGTCAGATGATGTTTCTACCACACTTGTTAAAATCCAAAGACCATTTCATTGAGGACAGAGGCACTTTCAGCAAGGGAATTACCAGGTCATGAGGCTGAGCCTTGCAGTGCCCCCCTGACTCTGTGCTCGTGTGCTGGCACTCAGCACCACTGGGCAGGTCACCTTCCCTGTTTGGGGAACAACATTGACCTTGCATGATAATTTATTTTTTTTAGTCTAGTAACAAAATATTTAAAGGCAATATATACATCTCCCAGTAATTTACTACAAAAGGGAAAAGAGAGAAAAAACACGTCTTTACTCTGAGGCTTATTTCTCAAAAAAAAGACTACATCATACGATCCATCTTTTGAAACATTCTTTCCTTCTTCAGATGATTTTTGGTTTTTGCCAGAGGTGCTCATATTTTGAGTCTAGATTTTATAAAAGTTTTCAAAATAATCTATAGTAAAGATGATAAATTGCATATACCTTTCACGTAATACCCATCACTTTTCCAAAGCACTGAAATTTTTCTGAAATTATGGCTTTACATTAAGAAGTGAAGATGTCATTTCTTGAATTACACTGCATATGTTGGCAATGTTTTTTAATGTGAATTTAAAAATACAACAATTTGTTTAGAGAAAATGTTTTTTGAAAAAGCTCAAACAATTTTTGTCAGATGCTGACCTCAATTGCAAAAGACATTTTCAATTAAGGAAAACGTTTATATAGTTAGCAAGCTGTCATTCAGTAAAACTCATTTTTTTAATTAAACAGATGGTGATAACAAAGAAATTAATGAACACATACTTGCTTGCCTGCTATCCTCATTTGCATTTCTAAATTATTCAGGTTATGCAGCAATTAAGCTTTAATTGCTTTTAGACAAATGAATGTCTCAGAATGAATGACAAATTATGACGAAATTGTCCAAGAAGCATGGTGTATTCTCATGCACATGCCATTTTAATTTTGTGGCAATTTTAGAAGCCTGAATGTTGGTCTGGGACGTTGCAGTGCAGATTTCCTGGGCTGGCTTTTTGTTCTTTGTGCCCCTGGCCTGGGCAGGTAAGAGCAAAGTAAGATGTAAAATTGAAAGCTTTGAGAATTGACTGTGAAAGCTGCAGTGGGATGGTTTGGATGGGGGTTTGGGGTCTCCAATCACCTGCTCAGGTAGGGAGGGGTGAGGAAATGGCATCAGGTGCTCATCACAGCTCTTCCAGTTGTGTTTGTGCTGTTGGTTTATTACTAATGCTTGAGAAAGGATGTCCAATTTACCAAGCTGGTTTAGAGGGGCGGCGCACTAAAAGCTGGGCTTGAGTCAGGGAACTGGTACAGGGTGAGGGTTAGTCTGGGCCCAAAAAATCACACATAATTACAACACCCTGGTTTGCTTCTTTCTGTCATTTGTGACTTTCTGCCTTCTCCTTGGAGCAGCTCCATGAACCATAAACACAAATCTTGTGACACCATTGCAGGGCTTTCTTTGTCACACTTTTATTGATGAAAGCAGCGTAACATCCAGCTCAGCCCCAGTGGGTTGAGCTCACTGCACAATAGGGAAACAGAGGATTTTGTGGCTTTTTTGTGCCCTAAAAATAGCAAATCATGGCTTTGTGCGTTAAGACTTCAGGCTGGATAGTTCAACTGGGGCTTGGAACTGGAGGATATTTATGGTCCCTTCCAACCCAAAGCATTCCATGGCTCAGTGGTAACTGGCACAAGACTGATGTGGGAATGGATTTACATCCAATAAATAAACTAAATATGCTATGATTGTTATAAATCCTATTCCTTACTAAAAAGAGGGGACTTGACAGCATTGGGCACAGTAAATGTTTCAATTACTTTATTTCCTATTTTAGTCACACTTTTAAACAGTCCATATTCCAACCTTAAAGCCAAACTGGAGAAGTGTCTCGATACATTTAATACAGACTGTAATCAGAATTTTACTTTAGGTCATCTTCTTACCAACCTCTAAGCATTTAAATGGGGCAATCATCTAGGGAAGCTATTCACTCCATATTTTCATTGTATTTAGTGAAGAAAAGCATGAGCTGAGCTAAACTCAGCCAATGCAGTTTAAATAAAATGGAGGCTACCTGATAGCTGCTCCTGCTGATGACAGGACCATAAAGCTGAGTGAATCAATGCTGGCTTTTCTGTTAGAAGGAATAAATCTCATTTGAAATCACATCAACAGGACAGCTGCCTAAATATCTAGAAATAATCAAGTATTGGTTTAGGCCTATGATTCTGATGGAGAGTGATAGCTGCCAGAGGGGCAACAGCTTTGAAAATGGGATAACCTGAATAAATTGGGTACTATCATCTGGACAGCAAAGCAGTGTAAAAGGACTTGCAGCTTGTCACTTAAAAAGAATTGCATTGGCACAGCAAATTATTAATTTATTCTCTGTACCTCATTTTTAGAATAGGAATCGACCTCTTTAATCAGGGCAGATAATGAAAAATAGAGGGAAAAAAATTAAGTACTCAACATGCCATGGAAGTGTCTTCCTGTTTAGTTTAGCAGTGTCTGAATCAAAAATTAGACTTCTGTCATAACATGTATGTCAATAACATTGAGTGTAAATTCTTGTTGTTCAAATTCACAATATTAGATGTATCAGGAAAATCTAGGCTAAGATTTAGTGGATTAATGGTGACACTTTTTTGGCTAATTGCAATTCAGATCACAGAGAATAGAAGGAGAAAATATTTTATATGTTGCCTTGTATTTCTTATTTAAAAAGATTTATGAAATATAAAAAACCTGACCTTGCTATCAACACCAATGAAGCATTATGTATAGCATGTCAATATAGATGTGTTCTGATTTTTCATATTGAATATGAATTCTGAACTTATTGGAGATCTTATTGCAGACATTTCTCCTCTGAGTAGATACTCCTCGCCTAACTTTGAATATCACATTATTCTTCTTTCCTTTAAGATCCTGAAGTAGAAAACATGAACTAATTTCATAAAGGCAGAAATACCTAATGATTAATTTCAATTACTGCAACATTATTATTTTTTACCATCCATTTTCAAATTTTTTTACATATGCCCTATGCAGGGCATCCATCCATCCTGCAGATATCCTCATCCAAAATGATGTACAATATTATTACCTCATCAGAAAGGGAGAAAAAGATCTTCTTGATAACCCCTCATGTCTCTTAATGGTTTTGTGTGACAGATGAGAGAGGGTGTGCAGGGTTGGTGAATACACAAAGTATTTGTCTAAAATTTATTTCTGTTGGCACAGTCCCCACAAGGCATTAAAGATATTCCTGTTTTTAGGGCTTGAAAATTTTGCAGCCATGTGTTTGTTTAGGAGGTGTCTAGAGGAACAGGAAATATCCTTTTTATGTAATATTAGCACTGCTCCTTCCCAGGACAAGCCTCAGGAGTGAGGCTGCATTTCTGTGCCATGTGGCATTGCCCAGGTGCCTTTTGTGACTGCAGCTTGAGGCTCAGCTGCCCAAACCCATTTGGGAACATCAGTGGTGTCACCTGCAAAAATCCTCCTCAGGATCTGCTCTAAGCCCCTGGGGATGCCCAAGGCTGATTCCTGTGTCACACACTGAGCTACAGCTCTGTTGTACATTAGTTTTTATTAGTTTTCATTTAGTTTTATTTAGTTCTCTACAAAAATCTCTTGAAGGCTTTCCCACCTGTGTTCTGCATCCAGCTTTGTTGGACAAAAGCATTAAGGAGCCTTGAAAATTAATTGCTCAATTTCCCTCCAACAAGAATTCCACTTCATGTATAAAACTTTAATGCAAGTGTTGTACAGTAACCACTGCTCTATTTCTGGTATGACTTTCCATTGCTTCTTAATAACATGGGTTTTTAATACCATTTATTAAATTACCAATGCTTAAAATGGAGCACTGGGAGCACATCTCAGAGTAGCAAACATCTGCAGCTGCTTTTCAGAATGTGAAATCAAAGATGCAAATGCTAAATTATGGCAATGCTTAATATCTCTTTATTGCAGAGAGGTTTTGCCTCTTGATATTGACAACTAAACTAGCTTCACATCTAGAGTTTCCTTGAAAAAAAATTTATAAAGAAGTTAAGAAATTCCAGTATTTTTTCCCAGATATTTTAGTCTTTGAAGGCAATTAAGCTAGTCTATATGGCTAATGTGAAATACAAATTTAATGTTTGTATTAAGCTAAGCACTTCTTTTCAAGTAGATATTAAAATTATTATATAATGATCAAGAGTGTAGCAGAATTAGCAATGTAAGAAATGCAAAACAAGTTATTAGATTTTAGTTTTCCACTGGTTTGAGTAAAGTAACCTCATAAATCTTTTAGAAAAGATAAATTACTGACCTGGATAAATAAAGGAAAAAAGTTGTCTGAGTCATAATGAATACCTCCCCATCAGCCATTCATTATTGCTCAAACACATGTTGCCTTTAACACGAGTGCATGATCTTGAATATTATTAAGGTTTAAAGAAATTTAAATGTGACAAGCTCAAGATTAAACATGGCACAGAAATGAGTTTAAGCAGCTAATTAGGTTTTTTTTGGTCCATCCTGTGTTTGACAGATATGTAAGAGCAGTAATACTAATTAGGGGGACCACAGCACCCAACAGATATCAATTTTATCCTGGAGCTGCAGTCTGTGCCGCACATTGCACACAAACCACTTAACCCTGTCTGAGACATTTTGAAAACTGAAATAATTCTGTGTGCTACAGTTTTACAGCGAGCAATATCTGCAATAGATCTCTTCTTAAAAATCTAAAGATTAATTCATCACTTTTAGAAAAGAATTCCATCAGATGTATAATTGGTCTAACTACAAATCTAATTTTCAAGTGATGTTGATTTTTCCACTATATGTTTTTGATTTTGACTCCACAGTGCTGAATATGAGCAATAAAATTAGTTGTCATTTACAGTGATTTAAAAACTAATTGGGGTAGAGGCTGTGTTTTTAAAAGGTGATGAGGTATCATAAGGAATCTTATGTTAATATATAATTTATCTCATACAGTAATGAACATTCATTAATGCTTGGTTAGTCATTTAATCAAATATCTCTCAACAGGTATTTATAGCTAAAATCAGAAATTAATTCACTGGGTGATAATGGGAAAGAATGGGAAACATATAATCATTTTTCTTTTTAAACCATATTCTTATAGTTAGGATAAAACAAGTAAAAGCTTGTAAAGTCCATCCCATTTTGAGCCAAACATTTCAAAACTTGCATTATCCCTCTTACTATTGAAGTGTAAGTAAAGATAATGCAATATTGAATCAAAAAAAATAAATCTCAGCCCAGAAGCAGCGTCATAGGCCTGTCCTGGGTCACAGAGACATCAAACTGGGATCCGTCAGCAACTGTCAACAACACAACATTCCAGCCTGGCACAGGGGGAAATTGTACTCAGCTTCTTTGGGTTTTGGTTGCTGAATTGCATCTTAAGCAGAGAAATCTGTTCTTTGGCAGAAGAGAGGGGGAGATGAATTCCAAACTTGTGCCTTATTATCCAATCAAGCTTCGGTCTTAAAAGATTCTGCAGGGTGAAGCTTGAGCCATCATCACTAGAACAAAAGGATGGAGGCTGGAGCAATCACATTAACATCTATCAAATCCTTGGACAAAAATTGACTTTCTGACACAAAGCTGCACAGGTTAGTGAATGAGCAGGTGCCATGGAATGAGGGATTGATGCCTCAACAATAGCCTGAAGTCTGACTAATAATCCAGAACCAATTTGTCACAGAGGCCAACTCCAAAGCATTGGTTAAGCCCTGAGCAAAGAGTCTGCATTCAGCACCTCACAGAGGTTTTATTTCAGCTGTATTGTTGTTACCAGCTATTCCCAATGCTCCTTTAAACCTTCTGCTCCTGGTGCTTCCTCTTAGCCTGTAAGTGAATTTATTAAACTAAGAGCAAGCTCTATTTCCTCCAGAACAGAAACAAGAGTACAAATTATGTACAAGCATTTCCAAATCCTCTATTACAGTGAGCTTTGGAGAATGGTGCTTCAGAGTTTTCAGGTACCAGATCAGGATTCCTGTCTTAACTGTCTTTCATATTTCATGACATTAAAATCTCATCACACGAGGTTTTCATCTTTTCGTTCCAGACTGTGAAATAGGAAATAGTAGGGATGAGGAAAGATCCATCATTTTCTTCTACCTCCTCCTCAGAGTGACTGGATGGAGGTCAGGTGAGGGGAAGCTTCTCTGCTTTCAGAGATGCAGTGATTTATTTATACTCTGCTGTACATACAGGCCTTGCACATCTTTCATTTCTGCTCCCTGCCTGTGTTCTTTCCCTTCTCAAATGAATTTAGCAATTTAGAAACTGTAATCATCTTTCTTCTTCTCTAAACCATGAATAAGATATTCCTTAGCAAAGCACTCGTTGCAGAGCACTGCCTTGGTGCTCTGTACCACTTGTGATAAGAAATCAGGATACTAATTCTTGCACATGACTGTGGCCTTAACATATGGAGCTAATAAAAAAATAATCTTCAGCACATGCATAGGAATATTCAGTGAGATTATCTCTTCCTAACACAATTTGTTCCTAGGAGACTGATTTAATAAAGCTAGAAAATCCATGTCTTCTAATGGTATTCTATTAATCTTCATTGGCAAGCTATTTTTCTATTAATAATGCAATTTTGAAATGTAATTTTATGTTAATGAATGACATTAGCAACTATTTTTGAGTTTAAAAAAAATACATCTGGAATCTCCAGCAGAGGATTCCAGACTTCTGTACTCTTTATCTAATCAGTAGATAATGACAATTAATAGCACTTGGAAGAGGAAAACAAAATAAAATAACCATAAAACTAGTTAATTGGTTTAAAAGCAATGATTCAAGACTTCTGTTACATCTCTGTGGCACAAAGATACATTAAAAAAAGAAAGGGGGGGTGTTTGCTACTGAAAATAGCCTTAGTTCTGTTGTCTGGAGCCCTCACACTTTATATGGCTCAAAAGATGACTCAAAAATGTTTGAGTTGAGTGGCTGGGCAGCACTCCTGTGTCTGCCAGTGGGATCATTAAATTTGGCTCTGATTTGGTTCTGTACATGGAAATTCAGAGTATTGGCACTGAGCCATGGAATCCAGTTTATTGATAAAGCTGCTGCTGTCTGTTTAACCCTGGCTTATGCGGTCTGTGCTCAGTCCTTTATATTTTAGTTTAATCTCATATGATTCCCACAAAACACAGAACCTGAGCTCATCCTCATGGGATCTGCAGCCCTGGCAATCCTTGTCTGAGGGAGCAGAATGGGGTCCTGCTCTTTGAAGTTTTTGCTTGCAGTGGGTGAGATTCACCATGAATAATTCACTTGACAGATTTTTACCCCTTTAACTGTTCAATTATTGATCACAGAATGAAAATCCTCCAATGTACTAATTATTTTAAATGATTTGTGAATTATTATGGGTATATTTTGCCCACAGATTGTGAGGATTGTTATGAATATTCAAAACTTTCAGCATGAGTTGCATAAATCATGTGGGATTTAGAAGACTTGTACTGTAGCAGACAGTATGGCCTGAATTACACTTTGACAATTGACATAATTGTGTAGCTACACAATATGACATTGCAGTCAATAAATTTAATTATTTGGCCTAAATTTCACTTCTTACAAGCATGGCTACTAATAACTCTCAGCTTCTATGGTGAGCTTAGGAAGTGAGAAAATACAGGGGGAAAAAATACATATTTTGGACTTTTTCCGCAGGGAAATGACTGTAATAAATTGAATGCAAGATGCTGTGAAAAGCAAGTTGATTTTATTATACAAAATCTTTGAGTGATTTGACTTTACCAACTCCATGCTCTCCTTGTAGCAGGGTGTTTTGTACATAGGAGGAGTTTATCAAGGATAATTTGTCACAGCACAGGGGACAAGGGACACCAGCTGGCAAGTCCTGAGTGTCCATCCCCTCTTTGCTGGATATCTCATTGATATCCCGTTGGAATCCAGCTGGGATGGGTGGCCTTTCCCTCTGGAGCTTGCTTCCTTCAACTCTCAGCCATCCTAAGCCAGGCTGTCACAGTTTTCCCTGGCTCAGACAGGGATTGAATGGTTCATCTTTCACTTCTTTTCCACTTTTTGACATCCTCTTGCACCTCCACGCAGGAAACACCTCCAGGGTTATTTCTGAGTGGTGTCCTGGGAGCAGAACTTCATAACTGCTCCTGTAACTCCCAATTCTGTTTTCTTCTGGGGAATTTCCCTCACAGCAGAGCTGATGTCTCTGTGCCAGATCTCTCCATGCAGGTTCCATCACAGCAGTGTCTGCAGTATTTCCTTCCCTGACCTGGCCAGAATCTGTGAATACACATTTTTACAGGTGTCTCAGGCTGCTGTAACAGCTGCTTTGCTGTCAATGGTGTCTTCTTGGGGAGAGGAAAAAAAAAACAAAAAACAAACAACCTTAATGAGTCCCAGTATTTGAGAGGTGTGAATGTCTGAAAAACACAACACAAAATCCTTTTATCAAAGAAGAATGGGGAGTTAATTAATCCACCTTGTCAAATGATTTTTCTTTCAGATACAGCTGACATTTTCAACTGTTATCTCCATTTACAATTTCAATATCTGAAATTCCTCTTTCCCAACCTGAATGCTTAGTCTGAGCTGGGAATGTGTACCAAGAAGGTTTTTCAATGCATATGAGAGCATTAAATGTCACAACTCAGTGGGAGGCTTCAGCTGAGAATCTCGCAGAGGATAAATTGCTGGAAGGGCCCTGCAGAGGAGCTCATCCCTCTGGTGACCAGGCTGCAAGGTTGGGATGCTGTGTTCTCTCTGAACCCCCCTAAAGTTCATAGTTTAAGCTAGCCCTGGGGATGTGTCATCGACCTCTGCATTAAATCTCCTTTTCCTGGTTTTGTCCCTTTTTGTAGACCTGCTGCAGTTCATTAGTTTCAGGATAAGTAGAAATCCCTCTGTATCTGTCTGTATTCTCCTGGTTGGAAATGTTGGTTGCTTTGTTCTAGACAGGGATTCATCCTTCTCCACAAACATTCCCACCATGAGTCCTTCCCAAGGGCTGCAGTGCTTCACAAATTGCTCCAGAAGGAGCCTCCATGGGCTCTTGGGGTTGGACCTGAATCCCATCAGGCACAGGGATGGATTTTGGCAGCTTCTCTCAGAAAGCCAAGCCTGGAGCCCCCATAAGCCCAGCCCAGACAAACTCAGCCCAGGCTCCACCTTGTGCTGCTCTCGGACCTCGTGTCCTGCTCCTTCACCCTCTGGTGTTTGCTGCACCTTGCAGCTCAGTGTCAGTGTTTGCACGTCCTCTTCACTCCTTGCTTTGTTCCCATCAAATATTTACAGCTTAAGAACAGCAAATTTGCAACAAACAAGCACACAAAAAATCAAAGCTGGTTAAAAAATCCAGCTAATCCCAGGCAGTGTGGGCCAGAGCCTGGCAATCGATTTGAGGCTCCAGTGCCACTGGCAGCTGATTTAAAATGTCCAAGTGCAAACACCATCTGAGCATTAATTTTGGTACTTGCTGTAGCTCCCCAAACAACAGAGAATTTTGCACTCCTTTGGCTGCTTTATTTTCTTGACCTGTTCAATATAAAAAGACAGGTTTAATTTACACACAGAATAATCTTTTAGGATTCTAAAGGGCTGAACAGGTTTTGAGATCCCTTGAGAGGGATGTGGTCCTAAATAATTCTGATATACATAAAAATCAACGATGAAGTCAAAGAAATTATACTTTTTTTTCTGCCTAGAATAACACTTTTTTCCCCTGCCATTTTATAACTTATCAGCTTGGCACAGTTAAGTTGTTCTGGTCATTTTTATCTAAGATTTGTGCTTATTTAATGCTAAGCAAATCCATTTTCTGACTAGCAACTAGAAGTAAATGTGTGTCATTTAATATCTCATTTAGCACTTGCATTTTACCTCTCTGCAAACATTTATGGGAATCAACTGTAAAATAATTGGGTTTAAGAAATTGTTACAGTGAAGCAAAATAAGCTTTGTCTGCAAATAGTGATGGTGTCACCTACAGCCCGCTGACAAATACTGACAATTTTTTCTTGCCCTGCTTGAACTTTGATTTGCTGAATAGATAAAGCACCCCAATGTATTGACAGAGAATATTTAGAGCGCTCTTAAATAAAAGCAGCTCTTTCCAGTGAAATCCTTGCAATTTCCCTACTTTATTAAAAAAAAAATCTTTTTAGCTTCTTACCTGTTCCTTGGTGTATTGTAAAATTTTGTTCTACTATAAAATTTTATTAGGGTTGTTATTATTACTACTATTAACTATAAATTGAGATCTTTTCCTGTGTTTTTAACATACAGGGTCTATTGAGGCACTGATTTGTTTCTAAAAAAGAAACCAAAATACAAAGCACCCAACCCTCAATGTTTTGCTGGTGATAAGGAGCATGCAAAGTATGAATTGCTTTTGATACAAAGTGACACGAGCACCTTTGATATAAACTGGGGAGGGATGCAGTTTAACAAGTTTTAATTCCTGGTGCAGCTGGAAGACAATAAAGAGAAAGCATGAGAACAAATTAAACAGTATATAGGTCAATCATTCTATTAGCAGTCTTCAGGGAGCACACATCTCATTTACATAATTGTATTTCTGCTGCAACCAGACAGACTGCTGTGCTAATACGTGTTCTTGGTGAGTCTACAAAAACACTGAGGATGGCCTTTCCTGCATTAAAGTATGGATAACCAGCATCACAGGAGCAAATGCATTATTAATTTTATCTAATCAGCATTTCAAGATTAGCTTGACCCAATCTACAAAGGGCCCAGCAGCTCCACAGGTAGTGGTTTTTTGAATATTTTCCCTTAAAGCAAAGATTAAGTTCTTAAGTTTCTCACACTTATATGCAAATAAAGCAAATTTCCAACTTTTTGGTTGAAGTCTGGGAGTTGATGTTCTTTGTTGCTTCCTCTGATAAATTTAAGCATCCTGGTTGGCATTTACCTGTTTGTGATGCTTTCAATTTCTCATAGAAGATGCTACAAGAGAGATCATTGAAAGTTTGCTCAGTGATCAAATTTCCATCACATGGGTTTGCTCAGTGATCTCTTATGGCATGAACTGAGTGTGAACAATGAATTTGTTTGTATTTGATGTTCAGCTCCAGGTGTCTTTCCGTGTCAAGGCTGAGTTAACACTCTGCAGTATTTGGCAAATTGATGATTTCATTTTTTGAAAATTCAGAGTTGAATTGGGCAGATTTAAAGTTGTGCATTGAGTATAAATCTCTTTTGGGTCATTTGAGTCCCTTTGTAAAGAGCTAAAAGGGAACCTGCTGCTCCTCCATGAGGAATCCCATCCAAGGGCTGAACTGAGGACAGACACCCATTATTAAACTCCTTCCCCTAAAGATAGAAATAACCCTTCCATTTCTTTGCACAAGTTACCAAAAGCTGTTGATTTAAAAAATGAAAACGGCCCAAGCTACCCAAATAGTACAACTGGTGAATTTTATAATTGCATTTCCTCAGTAGAATTTTCCATGTGGAAAAAAACTGTTGTGTTAAGCAACCAAATACATGAAAATCCTAATTACCAGCAAAATAGCCTGGAGCAGAAACTCTGGACAACAGTGTTTATTTTTAAATGTATCACTCTGAAAAAAACCTGCTGGTTATACAGTGGAATCTTTGTCCCAATATTTCATCATTGCATATTTTAAACCAATTCCAGAAGCTTTTATTTTAGGGAGAAATGTTAATGTACAAAGGGTTCTGGAAAAAACAATCAAACAAAACTCCCACCCCATCATCTTGTGCTCCAGGGTTTACTTAAATATTATTATTGGTGGGAAATTTGGAGGTCTTCCTCTTTTTAACTGCAACTTCTGGTAAATATAATAAATTACTTCCAATTAAGGGCTAGCAGAACTCATGACAAGTGACATCTCTATCAATTTATTAAAATAAAATCTCTCTGCACTGGAATAAACAGGGTAGAGTATTAAAATATTGTGCCAGGAGTGTATGCTTAAATAAACTTACATTAGCTAGGTGATTCTTTATCATTTAATAGTATGTTTTTTCTTTTTTAAGTAGGTATCAATTTTACACTTGTAGGAAGAACAGACTTTCGGCAGATTCCAGTATTTCAAATCTGGCTCGTTTTAGCTGAATGAGTTGGAGTCTTTATTGGGTTTTTCATTATTATTCACTCATTATTAGTGTGTAATGAGAAAATTGGTCTAAAACAAATCTTTGCTGTTTGTTGTGTTATGTAACAGGCAACCAAATGTCATTGAATTGGAATTCAGTGGGATTGAAGCCTCTGTGGCTGATGAGTAACACTAAACATCTGGATTTGCAAGTAGGTTTTATTTGTTGGAAAGCAAAAATCAATCTTGCACAGATGATCATCAGTATCTTGAGCACTTTGCAGAATGAAGGATTGTTGCAGGGGTCTGTCCTCTGAGAAATAATGAGTCAGTCTGAAGCCAACAGAAATAGGAAAGCTGGGTTGAGTCATGATGCTTTAAAATGCAGAATTTTCCTTAGATTAACAATAACTGACTTTAAATACACATTTCCTGCTTCTCACGTTGGGAAGGTTATTGTTAATAAAAATAGACTGCAGAGATAACAAGCACTGATTATGATTTATCTCTGCACCTAATCAAATTCTAAAGGAAGTCTGGTGTAATTTATGTGGTATCATCTTAGGAAGATTACTTTTGGACTGCTTTTCTTGATGAAGTGATGTTAAATATTGTAACTGATTGTATGAATTGGTTTGCATACAGTCTTTCCTCTAAAAGAACACTTAATCAAAAAAGAACTTGATAGTATATAATTTTCTTAATGTATGCATAACTATATTTTAAAGGAGTGTTTTCTGAAGTGACATTTCTTTTGGAAAAGGCATCACACTGATTTTTTCTAAAATCTGTGGCTGTTTCAGAGAATGTGAAATGTGTAGTGCATCTGACAGGGGGAGGCAGGGAATTTTTTATTCTTTTCTTGACCAACCAATTGTGGTAAAGCTGCAGATATCACTTGTGCCTTTCTATAGCCAGGCAAGAAGGAATTGCGACTTTCTCACCGGGAAAATGAGATCACTGAAAAAATGGTGACAGGAATTTAAAGGGAGACAAATTTTGGGGATTTTTTTTTTTTGAGTGTAGAGTTCTAAACATGTAAATTCAAATATATTTTTCAGTTAGTTCTGGGGATGACTTAGCACTGTCAGTTTATCCCTTGCCAGTGAGAAATTCAGCAACATGGCTTTTGCCAATGTGCCTTTGGACTTGTTGCCACTGCAGACTTGGCAGTGTTTGGGATTCCTGTGCTCAGCCTTGGGCACTCAGCTCAGGGACGTGGCACAGCACGGCAGAACACAACTTTTCACATTTCACACACAGATGGGGATTTGCAGTCAAGACACCATTACAACATCCATACATATTCATATAGATACATGCCATTACTACTTTTAGTGAATATGGGTACCTTGGATTCCAATAATACCTTTTTCCCTAAGATATATGAATAAAATAGGGAAATTGTTACAAATAAACATGAATAATAATTAATTTACATCAAATTTTATATATCTCAAATATATTTGCAGTAAAAAGATTTAATTACTGCTTTTCTTGCTCATGTGTTTAAAATCAGAGCATTTTCTTCAGTTCTAGAACTATAAACCACTTATTTTACTGTGCAGTTGTGGTGAGCAAGGACAGTGTAAAATTAAATGGAACACCATTTATAAAGCTTTTCCTTAGGCATCTAATGAAAGTTCAGTGACAAGACCAAAAGATTCATGATATATGTCAAAGAAATGAAGTATTTGATGTGAATGAAATACAGATATGAAAGTTTTTCCATGTAGCCCAGCTTCTGTAAATCTGCATCTCTGAGATCCACACTGAGACATTTGTGAGGAAACATATGAACTGAGAATTCCCTGTGAATTTATGCAAAGTGGGAAATGTCACATATGGAGCTCTTGGGATGGGAGGCAGGTTATGATAATCGCTGCAGTTGTATCAAAGAGAAATTGGGAATTTGGAATGCCCTGAAAACTTCTATAAAAGAGGGGCCATGCTCCTTCCTTGGCCATGTGCAATCTTGCCATCATTTCTGGAAGTGGGTCTCTATTTTTCCCCCATAGTGATAGTTCTTATTCTTTACCACATTTTTCCAAACTATTAAAAGTGATTGTGACAATGGGACAGCTCTTTTCCTTTTTACTTATGATTTCTGCTTTTGAAAGATGTAAGAGTGTTGCAGTGCAATGTAGATTGAGATTTAGTGAAGGTCAGAGCTGTTGTTTTGTGGTTTTCATCGCTGGTAATAACCCTAGTCAGTGCTGTGACAACATTTGATGTGTTAGGAAAATTGCTTATTGCAGAGAAATGCTTTTCCTAGCATGCTGATGTTTTCCAAGAGCAGCCTGATGCTTCCATTCCTGGTTTCCTTCTCCCCAGCATGTTAAGAAATACTGTGGGAATTTGCACTGCTCCTGGGATTCACCTTCAGTGTGATTTTTCCAGCTGAGATGGAAAGAAGGACAAGTTTGTTCCTTTTCTGCCATTTTCATGGAGTGTGGTGTTTCATTAAGCATTACATGCAGATTTGCTCCTTTCTTGTTCTGAACACTTTGAATCCTTTACAATGTTTTGGTTTTCCCTTGAGTAAGTTTTCTCCTGAATGGATTCAGAGAAGAGCCCCTGAGGAGACCTTGTACCATCCTCATCTTGCTGTTCAGCAGGAACTGCCTTCTTATGAAAATGCAAATAGGATTAAAGCAGAGTGCTCCAAGAAAAACATCAGCCTCCTCACTCAATTTAAATTATTTTGTCCTAATCCTCAGCTGAATGTGTACAGATGTAGGAACAAGCTCTCTCCCTGCCTCAAAACCCATTTGGTGACAAATCACCTAAAACACAACACAAACTGCCAGGCGTATGGAGGAGAGAGCAGACTGGGAAAACTTTCTGGGTATTCTGCTTTTTCCTCCTGAGAGCAGTCAGGGTGCAGTGAGGATGAGGAGGGGAAGGAAGAGGAAGAGCTCTGTGAAGGGCCAATGCTGGTTGAGAACACGTGGCTGTAAACATCAATAACTGCAGCTGGACTGACAGCATGGTCTGGGTGCAAACAGAGGGGCAAAATCCTCCCTGAAGTTATGGGAAGCTGAATTAAGGAAGGAATCCTGTAGTTCTTTTAAGGATGAACTTGGTAAATATGAAATTTTTTACCTGTGTAAGGATGAACTTGGTTAATATGAATTTTTTTACCTGTAGAATTTCATAAAGGTGCTTCCACTCTTACAGATGCAGGAAGAATATATTTAACAAGAAAATGGTAAAAATGCTTTATTGTTTTAATCAAATTGTGCAATTTATTAGCTAATTTTCATTATAAAGAAGATAAAGAGGAAATGAAAAATCATGAAGGTTAAAAATCCAATCATAATGACCCTCTCCCATTGATGTTTCTGCCTCTGATTGTTGATCAAGATACTGTCATGTTTTAATTAGAAGAACAGTGGGTAATATTTCAGAGTAAGGATTGATTAAACACCAGAATTGCCATCTTCAACTCAGTCTTTCAAAAGATTTCTTTTTTTTCCCCTAATTTTAGGATTACTTTTGTAGTGCAACAGCTTCAAAATAAATTTAAGAAAGATTTATTCAGTCTGAGGTAGTACCATTTTTCTCACATCTATATATGATTAAACAGAGATCACAGAAACTGTGGAAGATTATAAAAAGATTATATGTATTGTCAGCTTTTATTTTATTTTTTAATGTTAAAGGGTTTCTCAGTTTCTCTGGTGCCTTCATTAAGCATTATTTGATCTTCAGTGGCTTCCCTTGATTTTGGGGTTAATTATGTCTTTTGATATAAATATCTGTTAGATAAGATTCACAGGATGATCATGAAAATGGGAAGTAAATTCTTCTAGGAGAAATCAGGGAAATACTATAAAGAGACAAGCAAAAGAAACTTAAAATAATTTCTGTTGTACATTCTAAATATTCGGAAAGGGATCATTAAAGTTACTAAAAATCAAAATTAATTTTTCAAGAACTTATCTAAAGGCTCTGCACAGTTTTTAGAAATCAGAAGGGGTGGTACATGCACTTAATGGCATCAGAACACCTGTAAAGTCTCATTCCTTCAGTATCTAATGAGTTTCTTTCTTCATGACTTTGATACAGAACACTTTATTTGAAGTCACTTCATTAATTTTAGGTAGTCCATGTCTGAAAATATTCCAGCCTTGAACATAGGACTTTTGAGACTTAAAACCAACTGCTGCAGAAAGTTATTATCTCCCAGATAAAATAGCAGATGCTGGCTCACAAGATTTTCAGCCTGGATGTGTTCTGAGGGGGTTTGGTTTTCTCCCAAGGATCTGGATATTGTAATTTTCACAGAGGAGAAAACTTTTATATCAGTGGGAAAGAATAAACTATGTCTGGTCATGTTCTTGGACTGCTAGATGATGCTGTAAAGAAAATAAATCAGTGTATGGAGCTAAGGGTGGGTGGTCAGGGGGAATAGTCTGGCAGCTAAAATGTGAGTTTTGGGACAGGGATATCTCAGGTATTAAAAGCAAGTGATGGTAAACAACTCTGGCTATGCTGTCATAAACAGGAATATCTGAAGGCCACATTCTCACCAGGATTCCTGCATGTCTTTCCAAGTATTAAGAAAGAAGGTGAAGCACAGCATAAATATTTAATGTGATTTTAAAGAGAATGCTACAAAGCTGTCCCTGCTGCCATCCCAAGCTGTAGGACTGATGGGATAACACTTGCACCATGGCAAGTGACAATACTGCAATTACTCATACTTAGCAGCAAAAATGAAGATCTGACCCTTGCTGTGGTGTCATCTGAACCAGCAAATATTTACTGTGCTTTGGACAGGCAGCAGGCAGAAACACATTGCAAATTTTAATATGTTAAGGATCATTAAGTTGATTGTGTCAATTTGTTAAAGTGCCAAGTAATGATTTTACAGGTAATTAGACTTTAACAGGCAGAAACAAATTTATGTCCTGCTTGTTTTTATGATGTGTGTAATGATAGATATACCATCATCCAAGCTGTTGTTTTTAGGTACACAACACTTCTTAATGTCCTAAAGCAAATGAAATATTTCATGTCAGGGACTGATCAGTGACTGTATAAAACACATTAGCAGCTTTTCTTCTTTTAGCTCCTTTTAATCGAAGCTCATTGCTCATGTCAGAAAGATGGAATGTCTCAGGTTATTCCTGCTGCATGGAGAAATGGCAGTGAACCTCTGAGGTCAGGGGAGAGGACAACAGTGCCAGGTTATTACAATTGTTTTTCTGTGGCTGCCCTGGCAGATTTTGTTAGGTTTATTTCTCACTGTGAATAAGGAAAAACACACCTCAGGACTGAGCTGGAAAAGGAGTTTGTGGTTTAGCTGTGTTTGCAGAGCAGTTTGTCTGATTGCTGTTTGTGTACCAGGACCACAGCAAAGCACTGGGGTGTTGTTAAATAAACATTTCTATTGGTGAGAACAGAGGTTTTCTGCTGCTCTCTCTCAGTTCCACACCCCGAGTGATGATTGCAGCTCTGAGCTCTGGAAGCCAAACCAGGAGGAACCATTAACCTGCAGTGACCACTGCATAAATCTGGGTTTGGAGATTCCTTTGCAGGTAATCCAGGACTCAGAAACAGCAGCTCACAAAAAAATGTAGCCTAGAAATTGGCCAGTTCTTTCTCTTGTGCAGCAGTTCAGATTGGAGGTTAATTAAAGGTGGGCCCAAAAGTTGCTTTTTGTTGTTATTTTTTCCTGCAGGAAGACAACACAAGGGGAGTGTAGATGGTCCATACATTTTTTATCGCCTGGAGAAAATCAGGTTTTTTTGTTGTTTGTCTTTTAATAGCATCAAGCTTGCTGCCAATCAGCTCTATTGTTGGGTGCATTGATTACTAGTGAGATGTGGAGCTGCAGGATGCTGCCTGTTGTCTGATACTTCAGAAATGAGATGTTTGCTGCAGTGAATTCCTAGATGTAATTGCAGTGTTGCTATTCATGATGATACGGTTAAAATTATGTCACATCACTGGAACAGCCATTTTAAGTGGTGAGTGATGATTTATCTGTGGCAAAAACTAAGTGAAATTATCATCTTGGTGCCATCCCTTGACAGCTACACCCATTCTTTTTCCTCTATGGAAATTCAGAGCCTGAGCCTGGAAATAATACAATCCAGGAGTTGATCTGAAAAAGGAAAAATAAATAAATAAACCAGAGTGTTTGTGTCTCAGCCCTGAAATTATCTGCACCTTTAGGATACTTTTGTTCTCATCCCTGTACAGGGCCCTGGTTTAGTTGAGCTCTGCCATTCAGCTGGAATTAAATGGTAAAGCAGACCTTGGCCTTTCTTGCTGTAGTTTTGGAAAAACCTCATTATTGTCCAACACAGACATAGCGGTGCTCATTTTATGGTTAAATTGTTTTTATTGCATTTTAAATAAATCAGTGAAAAATAAATGCAATTTAGGTTAATGTCAGGTTTGGTGTATCCAGTTACAAACCAGAGTGAGCTGAGCTGTGGCAGTGGTCAGGGGATGGTTTGCTTTTAATGAAAAATCTAGGAATACATCCTGTTCTCTATTAGATACTAAGTAAACATCTGCAAAATATGGTTTTCATTACTTGCTTTGGAAAATTGGGGATTTCAGCCATTTCTCTTTGAAGCTGCCCTATCCTGTGGTTTTTTCAGGAAATAAGAACAGAATTCAGATCTTCAGTTCACTTGAACAAGGAGAGACATTGAAAATTATTGCAATAACTGAGGTTTTGTTTAAACTTTCATTACAACAGATGATGGAGACATTCTCATTTTTCATTTTACTGAAACAGAAGCAGGTCTATGATAAGCTTTTTACAAACAGTAATTGAGGAGCTGTTTGTCTTCATTACCCTTAAGCTGGACAGTAATTTTATCCACAAGAAAGGGCTTACATTCCAAATTAGGGGGAAAAAGTGCAAAAATGAGACAAAATTTTTACCGGGGTTCCATTATGAATAATTATCTCTTGGATCTCAGCCTGCAGCTAAATTCTGCTACCAAATATTACTCAAGTCCTTTTAAACATGTTATTTTTACTGTTTTGAGGCTGCACAAGTGAGTCTGTCTCCCAATTAAAATAATTTTACTCCACTTTTGATCATGCCTCGTTTGGATGTCGCCTGATTTTATCAGGAGTAGCTACAATGAGCTTCATAAACTGTTACATATAAATAAGTGGATTCTTGGCCAATTATGTTTGTAATTTAGACTCTCCTGTGTTCACAGCCACCAGCTGCCAGTACAGTTTGTTGTGTGCCTCTGAATTAATCTATAAACATTTTAATATCTGTAAGGGAAATATTCAGTGCAGGGTCCAGTGCCAATCTTCTAGTTGAAGGAGATATAAACCATAAACCCTCACCAACCAGCTGGAAATTCAGTGTCACCCTTCCATTCACTCACAGCAAAATTGGGTCTCCATCAGAATGATAAAATATAATGTTCCAACAAATTTTCCAAGCAGGATGTCAAGATCTTACTCACCCTTTTGTTTTAATTAAGAGACAGCACAAACTTGTCACTGTTATATTCTTACCAAGGCAATTGCAACTGCAAACTGCAGTTTGAGGACATGACACTTAACATTTCATAATTCAGAAATAGTTTCAAAATCCTGAGAGAATACGATGAAATAATTTCATATTCTTGGTAGTGGGAAGAGGGAAGAAGCTTCAAAAGATGCTCACCTTGTACAAATGTCAAGATGCAGAGAGAATTGGCATTTGGGCGCCAGATGCCTGCAAAAGCTACAGGCTGCTTCTCAGAGTCAATTTAGCTTAAAAAAGGAGGAAAAAAAAGAAAAAGAGAAGGGAAAAGGCTGCTGCCTTAGGTCCCAGTGCAGTCAGCACTGAAATGCAAGCAGGCAGTGCTATCCTGCTTTAATTTATGGCTTGGAAGTTGTAATTGCTGTGTGAGTGTGTGTTCAGCATTTGCTCCAATGCAGAATTCCAATGTCCTCCCTTGCATCCCTGACCTTTGGGCTAACAATGAGGCATTGCTGAATCATGAACTCACTGCCCTTATCTGACAGGTCTGACTTATTTTCTCCTCCAATATTCTTTTCTTCTCGCTGCTACAAATTGTTGCATGTGCTGGAAATGTCTGGGCTCCTGGCATTTAGATTTTAATCAGGGCCTCGTCCCTCTTTCTGAAATCACCATTAAGGGAAGATATTCTTCTCCCTGTGCTCCTGCTGCCCTTTATAAGTGTTTTTTGTTTACTGATTGGGGGAAAAGGGTGATCTGTGTTTTTATTTGAGCTGACACTGCAGTGTGTGCTCCTGTACCACTGACAGGCTGCTGCCCCTTGCCATGGAGCTTCACTTGTAAATTGGTGCACACAAGGGCTTGCAATTCCTCCTGGTTTGGGAACATCATAGAATAGAGAAATACATTTAAATGATTTGAAATAGAATTTTTGGTGTTTTATTTCTTGTAGCATTTTAAGAGATTTTCCTCACTAATCTTGTTTATCATGCCCATGGAGCAAGGCCTTTCTCAAGCACAGTGCAATCAAAACACTGTGTGCTGAAGGATTTGTCATGATACAAAACTTAGATTTACTGAGGAGATCAGCTATTTATTACATAACCTTTACAGTTAAGAAATCTATGGTTCATAACAGTCTAATTTTTGAAAATGTAAATTTTAAGAAATCCTCTCTTATTTACTCATGTTTTCCTATTTTTCTGCTCAAGTTCAGTCTTTGTTTGCTATTTTTGAGAATAAAATACTTGATGAAAAAGATAGTCTGAAAGTTCACAAAAGATGATAGAAGAAACTTTGACATCCAGTAGAAATGGCTGCAAATGTGGTTCATATTGGGCTTTTATGTCTACTTTAGAAAGATTGGTTCCTTTTTGGTTTGTTTTATTTTTCCCCTAAGCTTATGGGAGTCACTGATTCCGTGCAGTTACAGACAAGGAAACACAACCAGGGGATGATCCAATTTCCAGTGCTTTGCTGAGATTCCTGCTTTTCCCCCTTGTCTTCATTCAGGGCTGCCACAGCCTTCACCTTTAACTCCCAGCCAAAACTGAGCTTTTGGTTTCCTCAAAGCCCAGCATTAAAATCTGCAGCTGTTTCTCTTTGCTGAATCCCCCAGGGAGGGTTTGTAGGATTATGGTGCATGGTCCCTGTGCTGTGCTGCAAGAATTTATCACTGTTCCCTATAAAGTGAAAAGGATGAGGCAGGGAACCCCTAAAAGGGATTTCTGTTGTGTGTTCCAATTAGTGCTGGAAGGCTGGGAAGGAAAAGGTAGAGCTGGAACCAAAAAATAACATCCAGAACTCCTGGAAGTTGTTTTCTCTGTTTGGGCTTGAATTTATGATTTATTTTTTTTTATTTTGTGGTTGCTATGCAATTAACAGAGACACTCAAAAGTTCAATGATTTTTAATTGTGTACAGTTCTCAGTGCTGTGCAGAGAATCACTGTGTATTCACAGAGAAACCAGAATAGCTCAGAAAGCAGGATAATGATTGCTCCATAGTGCTTCCCAAGGATAACGGATTTCAGACTTACAAATTAGAAATTATCTTCTGGATTGCCTACTGAATATGAAATAAACTGGTCTGAAACCTTTCAGGTCACTAAAATCACCATGATTACAGCTCTTGCCAACTGGCTGCAGGTTTGGCAAATTAGTTATTTGTGAAATTTGACTAAAATTAGCATCAAATCCTGACCCATCCAGTATAAAGGGAAAGCTGCTTCTCAGGAAGGTTCTCACATTCCAAATGCATTTCATCTGCAAGTTCTGCACTTAATGGTTAAGGCTTGATCCATGGTGCAGTGCAGCTTCAATAACTTGTGTTCACTGTGGGGCTGATCTGGATTTACCAGAGGTAAAATCTGTAAATCTGATAAATCTGGCAGGTCCCACAGAACTCTGGCTGCTGGTCATGGTCCCAACACTGCTGATTTTGCATCATTTGTGCAAAACAAGATTTTAGTTATTTTAAAGACTTTTTTATCTCAGGGTGCCAAAAGACAAAGCAGGAAAATCCAGTCCATTATACAATATTGCAAGATGATTTGATGTGATAAAGGAGAACAGGAAAAGAGTTGTTGGTGGGGAGATTTTCTGCCTAGGTACAGGGGCACAGGAATGGGGATAGGCATTTGAGATTAAGATAATTCAAGATTATTGAAACTTATAGTATTAATTTCCTGCTCTTAAAATTCTCTGAGATTCTTGCCACAGAGCCCTCCAGCAGAAATTGTCTGGAATAAGTAATTATCTGTTTATCCCTTGTTAACAAAATATGCATTTAAATAATTAGAGAACACTGTCTCAAAGGAAAACATAGACACCAAATATCAGCTAAATTTGTTGAGGGAAAAGCAAGATGATACAAAAACAAGATGATCCAAAGCAAGAGACTATTGCAAGTATTACATTTTCTAGATATTCCTACTGCTAGAATTTCAGAGAACTTAGAGCTTTGTTGTCAGAAGAGGATGTAATGAACTGAAGAGCTGAAACACGTGGTAAATGTTATATCAGAGAACTTTCCACACTGAAACAAAGCTGAATTCCCATGTTTTATTGTCACTGAAACCACATGTTAATCTGTACATGGGAGCAGGAGATACTTTCCTGGACAGTTTATCCCCTTTTAATATGGCTGTTCTCTGCAAGTGAGAGTGAGTTATGGTGTAACCAGGGGATTTCAGCTAAAAGCATGAAGTCACTGTGTAAGCTAAAGCACATTAAAGTTCTTCATGGTGTAAGGGCAAGCAGTAATCCCCAAGGAGTGCTTCCACAGAGCTGCAACATCCATTACTTTACAGCAGTCTCACTTCCATAAAATCAGATTCATAAAGTGAAATGTCATTTCTTTAGGTAATTCTTTTAAAATATCTTTTAAAAGACTCAACTCTTAACAAGTCGTGCTTTCAGCATAATTAACAATAACCTTATTTAGCACCTGACTATTGCAGACCTGCTGCATTAAATCCAGGATGGATATGTGATTTTCTGGCACCAAAAGTGGAAATGTAGAGGTTGCATAGCCATCAAATGTAGGGGCTGAGGGAAACCTCATCCATCACTATTGCCTGGACTCTTAGAGGCCAATGGAGACCTCAATATTTTCCAAATATTTGCAAACTCCTCACAGGTTATGGCACAGCCAAGCTGTAGATCCTTTAGAAAAGGGGGAGCTGGAAATGAAAAGCATCTCAGAATGATTGGGTGGATGCATTTCTGGAGGGAGTCTTTGTTATCATGCTTAAAACAATTGTTCTTTTTCATCTGGGTCATATATTAACCAAAGCACGGTGAAACTATTAAATCAGGCATTTACTAAAAGGCCCTCAGAATTAGTTTAAAAATTGAGTAATTAGACCCATGCTGCTCTGGCATTACTTTTGTGATATTGCTTCCCACTGAAGCCCAGTTTCACTGCAGCACTTTCATTAGCTGCTCCATGGAAATTAGCTGGCAAAGAATGCCGTATGTTTTCAATTATATTTTAATAGTAAGGAGCAAGTTATTTTCTTCCAGACTCTAAGAGTTAGCAGTAGAATGTGGAGCATGCATAAAATCAGCTTTGCAATCATTTTCATCTGCAGAAGATTGGTTTGCAATAATTTATCCTTGTGAAGGGCTTATAATCAACTGGAATTTAGATTTACATGAGATTGGAGTTATTTTAAACAATACCTGTAATACAAAGTAAGGCCTAGCACTTTTTGATGAGCACTATTAGGTAGATTCTGGGACTTGAATGGAAGTTGCAAAAAGAGTCTAATGAGAAAGGTACTATAAAACCAAATTAACTGATTTTAATGACTGACAGAAACTAAAAGAGCTCCCATCTTACATCCCTTTACTTTGGTGCCACATGAAGTACTGAAAAATGTAGCAGTTAAATTGTGTTAATGTTCAAATTTAAAAAGAATAAAGGTAATAAAAAATCCTAAGGAAAAATAACGAAATGCCAGAAATACTTGTGAGTATACAGATGTCTAAGGGGGGTTAAATAAAGAACATGAAATTATACTGCAGGTCAGAAATAGTGATTTGTTTCTCTGAATTTTCTTTATTTATATGCACTAAGCACCTGTTTTGTGGATTTTCTTGATTAGATCGTGGATTTTTCCATTTCTAATGTGATTTACTCTCAATGAATATATAGAACTTTGAATCATTTCTCCATTCCTTTTCTATATCCAGTCTGTTTGCAGCACAGGAGCTGGAAGAGGTTTGGAGTCAGACAAAAACTCACAAACAATTCTCATCCAACCTTTATCTGCATTAATTTTGATAGATCTCTAACATTCTCAGTGAAATGAAATTTCTCATGAAATTTTCTGTCAGCACTGGAATGCACAAGATCCCCACAAGGAGGGGGTGGCAGCTGAGCCTGTAGAATTCGGTGGCATTTCATGCACAGGTTCCCATCCTGCAGCTGCATCAGCTTTCACCTGGTCACATGTTTTTATTGCTGACACAACAAGCACCAGGATCAGTGAAGCTTTTTAATTTACATGTTGCTTTTACCACAGCACTCTCCCTCTAAAGTCACTGGATTATTTTCTATCTTTATATATAGCACCAATGCAGTTGGGTATCAGAAAGAGTTCCCTGGATAACTGAGGGGAACCACCTTTGTGCCACCTCATTTCCTTCAGTTATCACCTCTTGTTTCTCTATTCCTCTACATTAGCAATTTCTGTAATCCTTTCCAGCAGGCAGCTTCAAAAGATTAGAAAATATTTTTTCACTCTAAAGTAGTCAAATAGAAATATTACTATTTAAAATGAATTCTGCATTCTCTGTCCAGGAACTGTTTTGTACCACTTGAATTAATGGTGGAGAGTGGTTGCTGTGATTATCCCACAGCTAATAAAAGGAAAAAGAGAGAGAAAATTGCAGCACTCCCTCAGGAGGAATCACTGGGATATTTAGGGAGATGCAGCCACATTTTACTTCACTGTAGCCCTTGTGTCAAAACATGAGGGGATAATAAACACCAGCATTTGAGTAAAGTTGACAGATTTCAAATTTTGATGGCACTGACACGGAGCACACAAAGGGCATCACCCCAGTGTGTGTGGGGAAACATCCCCAGCAAAATTCTGTGTGAATGGCAGAGTTTAACGGCTGCAGCATCAGAAAAATCAAAGATGATATTTTTTGTAACCTGAAGAAATATTAAATGTCAAAAAAGAAGTATCAGATTGGTCATTCACTGGAGGCAGGAATCTGGTTGTTTTAAGAGGAAGGTAACAAGTCTTGCTTGCTCAAAATATAAGTGGGCAAAATATTCTGATTTCAGGACAAAAAGAAATAAATCCAAGTACAACAGAGCTTTAAAACTGAAGAGACTGACAAATAACATTTCACTTTTGAATTCTTTTTGATAACTTCAGTGGTTTAGGAGTTACCTGGGAAGGTCTTAGAGCTCCCAAATATTCTCACTTTGACTTTGAGAGGCATGCTTGAGTAATGCCCAACTATCTTAGATTAAGAAAATTTTTTTAAAAGTTGGCTTTTAAGTGGCAAAATTAGAATATAGATGTTCATTTGCAGGTGTGCATGCTTAGACACTCATAATTAAAAATGTCTTATTTCTCTTCTACAGTAGCTGTTGCTACTGGACAAATTATTTCTTTACTGTGTTTTTTCATTTTAAAAAACTACATGTGATTATTATGAATGTGTTTGCAGTAAATTTGCCGTTCTTGCCCGGCTTTATCAGTGAAACAAAGGCACAATTGGGGTTTTCCTGCTACCCCACAAGTTTCTGCTCCTGGATTTGTGAGCTTCTGGAAATCCGCCACCCCACAGTGGCACAAAACTCAAATAGTGTTGAACCCTTCATAAGAACAGCTTTATAACCTATTCCACCTCTACTTTTAAAATAATTTGTAAAATAAACAGATATTAAATAATTTTATTCTTTCATCATGCAGTAACCTCCTTGGAGGAAATGTCATTCCCTAAAGTTATCCAAAGTGAATATCTGCAAAAAAAAGGATGTGCTGATATTTTAGGGATGGAAAAAGATGATTACTGATAATAGCCTTGTCTGGTTGCCTGTCAACACACAAGTGCTTCATTAGAAACCTGCCAGGTTTTGTTACATCTCACTGTAAATAACTCAATGAATCATTTTCCCTCATGGATTGCTGAGGAAGAATTCCACCCTACAGGGAGTTGAATATACTCTTTTTGTTTAATGCCATTCAATACATGAACTGCAGGCTGTAAATATTTCCCAGCTTAGAAAGACTTTAAAACACTTTCACTGTTGTCATTCCACTCTTTATTCATTGTCATCTGAGCATTTTGTATTTTCATTTATAATGATCTCATTTCTTTTTTTTTTTCAGTTCTTCCAAGTGTAGGGTTTGGAGTTTTTCTTTAATTTGTATAATTCTTAGTTCTTTAAATACATAATACACATTTCCTTTAAAAGTATTGAAAAAAATTCCACCACAACCATTCTCTGTAAGCACTGACGTTATAATTAATTCTCTCAAGGCTCTTAATCAGAATAGAAGTGCAGACTTGTATTCATTTTCATGTATATATGGGAAAATGGAGGTGCTTGGGAGAAATTTGAAGAATTAATGAAATATCACTGATTTGGCCCCTTCTAAGGGGCATTCCTTTCTTTCATGTTTTTGTTACATAGTAATAAGCAATGCTTAGAGCACAGCCCTGATAATAGAAGTAATTTGGGGAAAGTTTTAGTGAAACTGAATTTCTTCAGACCATGGCATGCAAAGTCTGTTTCCCTAACTGTGCAAGAATCTGTTTGCAGACAATGGAAATGGAACTGCAACACAAGGGCAAACCTGAAACTTTTGTGTGTGCATCAGCTTTATTGCATGAACCATCTGAGAACACTAACAATGATGGGTCAGGTTTAGATTTTATATCCTGAAAGACATCCTAATGCTCTTTTAGGATTATTTTGTGGCACTGTAAAGGTGTCTTGCCTTTAGGGATTTTTGTTTATGTCTGTGAGCATGTGTATCATACCTTAATTTGTGTACAGAGGCGTAATTCAGCAAAGACTTTTATTTTAAATTTGAACAGTTCTGCAGTTATCCCTTCCTGTGGAAGTGAATGATGAACTGTAAGTCTGACAGTAAAACTTCTTTATTTCGTGATTGCAATGAATATTTGCAGGTAATTCTGTGTCAGTGAGATCTGGGGCTGTTTGAAGTTTGGAGTTATTGCTTTTTAAGAACTCCTGAACTAAATACTGTTTGAGGGAGCTCTGCTGGTGTGTTTGCAGAGTGCCTTGCCGTGCTGAGCCCACCAGGTGTCTCAGTTCAGAGCAGTTTTGCTGCAGTTCTGTACAGTGAAGCATTGGCAGGTTTTGCTGTGTGTGACAGGGACAATGGATGGGCTCCCTATTCCCACGGCCTCCAGGACACAGGGAGAGCACAGAGGTGCCCTGCAGGTATTGGATCCCTGTCTGACAGATGCCCTGACAAACCTGGGGAGCTCTGAACGCTCCTTTTGTTTCATCTCCACTTACATCTCGCCCTGATCCACCTAGGCAGCACTTATTTAATTCAAGAGCCAATTTTGCCTTGATTTTGGGAAGAGCTGCGTGCTCTTTAGCTGATTCTGGGATGGATGGTGACAGAGCTTTGCTTTTGCTCCAGTCCCACCAAATCCATCAGTTCCTCCCCAGTCGCTGCGAGTCCAAATGAAGAACAGAAAATTGCTTTTGTTTCTCTCCCTGTTCCTTGGTATTGAAACAGGAATGATTTATGAACTGCAGGGTGGAACACTGTGGAGCAAATACCTGCAGGAAAGTCCTTTGGGTGCTGCTGTTGTTGTTCCTCTGGCCAAGGCAAAGCTGCTGCTGCCCCATCCTGCTAAATCTTAACTCTGACTGAACCAAACAAACAGTGGTATTGCCCTTTTAAAATTATTATTCCTGCATTAAATGCCATAAATAAATAACATACTGATTAATCAGTAGTCTTGAAAGTGAAGGCTTTCTGATTCACTAGAATTGCAGTGTAAATATTAGACCAAAGAACATGAAAATTAATATTTGATGGAAGACAATAAAATACACCTTTCTCTCCAACTTTAAACAAATTGAACAAAGACAGCAATTGCAAAAAGAAGAACAAAGCAGAAAGGGTCCTGGTATCAGATAAAAGATCTGAAGTCTCAGGAAAAACAAAAGCTGTCATTTTATCACAGTTGCCATCATTTTATCAAATATTTCAGTATTTTAGCTTATGCCACCATCTACTGGTCACCAGCTCAAAGTGTTCAGCTCACTCTCCAGTGCATTCCCCAAGGTTTTCACATTAATGTCTTCTCTTGACCTGAGCTTTAGGAATAGATTTTTTAAATGCCTTTTTGTATTGGCATAAAACTGAAAATTGGATAGAGTGATAAAAATTGCTTCTTGATTAGACACGTGCTTTTGAAAACCTGAGCAGCTCATATTTCTGTGTGCAGTGTGGGAGCTGGTGAGAATCACCTGTTGCTAGAAACTTTGGTGGAAATGTTAAATTTTAATTAATGTCTTGCATGTCCATTGAAGGTTAGCACGGCACTTGCTTCATTTATAATCCATAGGATATTTTATCCTTTGGCATGGTTTAATGTATTGCACGTGCCACATCTAAAGAACAGGGTTCTGGTGTTAACAATCTATTTTACCCTCACCTTCTGCTTTTTCAATAAGCTGAAACAGAGAAATGCCAAAACATAGATCTTAAAATGTCAGGGCTTTAGATAAATTTCTGCAGAATTTACAATCCTTTGCTGTGAATTTGGGGTCTTGGCAAGCGTTTTCACTCACTGCATGTGAGAAATTGGATGATACAGCCCCGAGTTCTGCATGGCTGGGGAGGGAATCAGGTAATTCTGGTGATGCACGGATGTATTTCATGTAAGCCATGGAGTTTACATACACACACCAAACAAATGGAAGAGATGTGGTGTCCCTTCATCCTTTTGGTCGAAGGATGGCCTAGTGATTTTCCCCAGCTGGCCTAGTGGTTTTCCCCAGCTCTGGCTGTTGCTGGCTTTTTCCTCCCTCTCCCAGAGACCAACCTTCCTTTCCAGCAGGAGAAGCAGGAGAAGGCAATCACCCTTCTGGGAAATCTCCACCAGCACAGCAGTTTGGCCCTTTTGAAAGCTGGCCAGAGTGAGGAATTGTGGCAGGAATCTCCCTCCTGCCCTACCTTTGGTGGCTCCAGCATGATCTAAGGCTGTTCTTTGCCCAGCACCAGTCCTGGGTGATGTTTCTGTGCACAGCCTGGGACATTGGTTCTGAAGGCCCTGAGTTTCAACACTGGGCTTGAGTTCCTTTCACCTGGGAGGATGTGAAACCCTTCCCAGCCCTCCCTGAGTTCAAGAGTGGGTTAAATCCCCACCACTGACAAAACCACTTCCACTTCAGATGACCCCGGTGAACTTGAGCCAGTAATTCATTAATGGAGATGGAAACCTTTATTAGAGACTTTAATTTCCAAGCAGCTATAACCACAAATGAGTGTGTGAGAGTCCATCCCTGACTATGCCTGAGTGGCTCATCCCCTTCCCATCCCCTGGCCTGTGCCCTGGCAATTTCTGAGGTGACAGCAGCACCCGAGCCTCTCTCCCCGTGCCACACTCCAAATCTCAGTTTCTATAGTGATCACTTCAGGGCTTAATGGACACAGCCAATTAATTTCCTGTCTGTCCTTTTTGCCTTGCTTAGCTTTACTAATGCCGAAACTAAATGTCAAGTAGGAAAATCTGTTTTGTCCCTCCAGCTTAGAAACAGTAGATAAGGATAAAATCTAAGCCAAGCATTGCGTCTCTGGAGGTTTCACGTATGACTAATTGCAATTTAGAAGCATATATGCTTTTAATTAAACTCTATTTTTTACAGGCAGAGCATAGTCAGGACTGCAGTGGTGAGCACATTTAAGGTTGTCAGGCTGTGAATTCCACTCTGAAAATTGATGTGATAGGAGAGTGGGACGTATTTCCTCCTGGCTGTCTTTTCCAGGCTTTACCTGAGGGAGAAAATAATCTGGTGTCAGGTCTTTAAAAAGCTGGAGGATATCCCTGCAGTCACACCCCTCAGTGGCAATTTGTCCTGTGGTGAATCACAAAGGTTTGGCACCATAATGTCCTGTCCAGTAGCAGCTCTGGGATTGTACAGCAGGAAATCGAGGCAGCCTAATGCTGAGGCAGATTTGTGACTAGATTTGTAGCTAAATTTGTGTTATTCCGTGTGAAAAGTGCTCCTGCCTCCTCTCTGTCACTGCAGCAGGCTGTGCATGCATCACTCTGACAGGTGCTCCTTACAGCAGTGTTTTGGAGAGGGGTAATTTGTGCTTGGAAGGCCAGAAAGCAGGATAATGGGAAAGGAGGTGATTTTGAGTGGTTCTGTCCAAGAGTTCATTGATCTGCTGGTGTGGATTATGACACAACACTTGCACAGGCACAAAGCTGCCAGCCCCACTTACACAGGATTTTGTGAAAGAAAAACCCCGATTCATGACTTGAAAATAACGTCTTGTTTTTTAATCTTCCTTTCTAAGAAAATTCAATACTGACTGGCTGTGGGGTTTGTTGAATCACTAGGCTAAGTCCAAGAATTTTTTTCTGAAAAAGTCATCAGGATATACTATTTAAGCATTTAAGCATTCATTATGGTTACAATAATAGCAGAGAGATCACAGAGTCCATGGAAATGGCATTAATGACCCTTAGCAGGAAACTGCTGTAAAGTTGATCAGGACCTGTGAGTGATTTGCATATAAGTGACAGTCAGGAAGATGATAATTGTTCTGCAGCAATTTTGGAATGAAATGAGTAGTATTCACACAATTAAAGCTCTAAGTGTGCAGTTGATTAAGGAGGATCAGCTTGCAAACCCTCCTGTTTAAAGCGATCAGGTTTGAGGAATGAAGTCTTTCATCAAATGATTAGTTGGATCGTTGGGAATGGCAGCAGAGGTGGCTGGAATTTGCAGTTGAGAGCGCTGAAATGCCTGAGAGGTTTAAAAGCTGATGGATACTCTCAGCCTTGCCTTGAGGCTTTGTGTCCATAACACCTTCCCTTGTGCCACCTTGGCCCTAGCCCAAGGAATCTTTGGCAAATACACCTGGCTCTCCTAAAGCTTCAGGAATTGATCCCCAACCCTCAGGGACAGTCAGGGCACCCTGCAGTTAAAGATGGGCCCACAAGGAGCCATCCTCACATCCCACCCCAGCACCAGCTGATCCTGCTCGTTCCTGGGGCACTCAGTGAGGCAGAAATTCCCTGTCCTGTCCCTTCTCCCAGGCTGGGCATCAGCATCAGCACAGGCAGGGTTCAGCTGCTCACAAGAAACTCCTCCCGTTTCTATTTCCTTTTCCCTTTTACACTGGCACCCCATTGTCATCCATTGTGAGTGCCCAGAAAAGGAGTCCATTTTCCATGGGGAAACCTAAATATTTGCAAACTTCGCTGGGTTTCTCCAAAACTAAAGCTGCCAGCAACTGGGACCCTGCATTGTCTTAGAGCCCCTAATGCCACCTCTGAGCTGATACCCAGACCCTGGGGAAATGACTTCTCTTCCCATGGAAAATTACCTCCTTTTGCTGCCACTGGCACTGGCTGACAGTGTGATGCCGACCTAAAAATTTGCAAATTTTGCTGGATTTCCCCAAAAGTAAAGCTGCCAGCAAGTAAAACCTTTCATTCCCTTACTGCTTGAAATGCCACATCTGAGCCTGTACCCAGATCTTGGGAAAATGACTCCCCTTTTCCATTCTCAGGTCCCAGTATAGGCTGTGAATTAAAAATGCTACAGCTCAGAATATGATCTTACATGTGGACCAATGTCTTTTACTGAGAGTGATTAATATTCAGAATGATTATTGAAGATAAAAGTAGCAAATGCTTTCTGGGGTTTTTTCTACAGCTGTTTTTTTCTTCTTTTCTTTCATTGGCTGCCCCTGACATGAAGTGATTTACCAAGTTAAGCACCTTGAAACACTGCTAATGAATTTCCAAATACACTGAGTGTGATCAGGAGTGTGCTGCACACATAAAGAAACATCCCATGGAGGTTTTGTTCAGCCTTTCAAACAGCATTTTGGCTTCTGGGGAAACTCTAGCCAGAAGAAAAGCACAAAATGCTCAGAACCCTCAGAGAGGCTCCCAGCGTGGAGAGATGGCTCAGGGAGCAGAGCCAGGATTTGCTGGGTTCCCATTCTGTGTCACCTGAGGCTCAGGTGTGCTCCAGCTCCTCTGGGACCTGCAGAAGGTGGCAGGGCATTGATGGAGGTGTTCTATCCCCTCTTTGGAGCCCTTTGATTCACCTCTGTCTTTGCAAATCTTTGCAAGAATGTCTTAATTAACCCTGGACATGAGACTTAAGTACATGAAAAAAAGTTGTTAGGCAATCCTAGAGCCAGGCTTTAAGGATGCTCTTTCTGTAAGAACCGAGTGCTGGAATAGTTCATTATTATCTCCATAATTCATTGTTATCTCCATCACCTGAAAAGTTTCAAAATTAAGATATAGATTGTTTATTTAAAATGTGAGCTTGTACTAATGAACATGAAAGCAAATAAAATGCTTTAACAGACTTATTTTAAAAGCCCTTTCGCATCTCAGTTTAATTGCACTCACTGTAGGTAAAACGTCAATCTCTTCTCAGATTTCCAGTGCTCATAAGTGTCTTTATCATATTTACTTCATAAAGTCTTAAATATTTTTATGAAAAAGAGATATCTTACAAGCAGAATTACCATTCTGCAAAAGAAAAGCTTCAGAAATTGTTATGGAGGAGTCTCAGAGCACATTCTGGATAATGTAAGTAGTAAGTGGAATGAATTCATCTCTCTCAAACTCTGGTGATCAGAAAATACTTTATTATGTCTAGGACATATAGTATGATGCATGTCAGGACAGAACATAAATTCCTTTGACACAAAATTACAGGGTTTAATGAAAATAAGATACAGATGGATGGAACTTCTCCTGAATCCTCTGTCAACCCCACACAATTCTGAGAATAGGTGGCAACAATAAATATGGAGAAAAAGTGAAGATCTTTTACTCAATTTTACACATCATTTACTGTTCCTGTACCATTTTCCTTTTAAAAAATGGACATTTTCCAATGTCACATGCAGTGGTTTGGAGGAAAAGTTAGTTTGGGAGTTGTTTGGGCTGTTCAAAGTGAGCAGCTTGGGCAATATTGGGCCCACTGAATGCACAAACTCCCTTCTCAAAAACACCTGCACACTTTTCTTCATGAGAATTGATATAATTTAGTTTCATTCATATTATTTATTACAAGAAGTTCATGGCAACCTTGTGTTTCATAAAGGAACTCAATAAAAGAACTTAATTTTATTACATAAAGAAAAATTTACCAGTGAGGGAGAGCTCACAGAGAACCAGCAAGGCAAAATGAGTTCATGGATCTGCCGGGAAGTTTTTGAGTACATGAAGTAGATTTTTGTGTCTGTTAAGATTTGTCCTATTAAAACAAGATTTAAGGCACTGTCACTCTGTTGCAGCTGTACTGTGGTAGGCACCAACCAGTTCTGAGTGTGCTTGAGGTGATTCCTAACTAGAATTCCCTATTTTTAGTGCAGTTGATAGAATGGCATTATGTGGGAAGGAAAGCCCAAATTCTGACTTTCAGCTGTCTGCTCTTCCTCAGAGCCAAAAAATGGAGTGCACATGAGAATATTCTCCCATCTAATGAGCATATTCAGGTTTCAGACAGGCTGCAAGGGCTGAGGGCTCAAAGGCAGAGTTTGACAAAGAACTAAATACATTTCCTTGCTTCTAATACCAGAAATTCAGAGTATTTTAAAACTGAAATCGTCTCCACTTTTAACTGTTTAATTTCTTAAGGTAAAAATGTCAGGACATATGAAAAGAAAGGTGTTTTGGGGAAGTTCTGTTTTGATCTAGGTGCATACTGGTCCCATTTACTATGTCCTGGTTTTTATAGAACTCCTTGAAGTTTTTCAGAAATTATATTTGCACTTCAACTCAGAACATTTTTATTCTTTTAAAAATTCCAGTAATGCCAATTTTATATGTATATCAGTACATACTTCATTAATTTATTGAGCAGTCTTGTTGTTATGAACTTGAGGTAAATCCTCTGCCATGTCTGTTTAGGGACATGTGAGCAATAATTAATGAAAACAAAACTGCTACTGACAGGTGGGCTTTGAGAAGCAATCTTGGCAATAAATATAACTATAAACTTAAACTACAAAATAAATATAAACTTCAATAGATATCTCACCATTGATTCAGAAAGTCTTTGTGGGCTCATTTGCATGAGCCCAAGAGGATTTTTACACCTTGGCATTGCCAGGTTGGAAAATACATTTACATTTGACATTTATTTGAAGCTTTAGAAAGCTGAGAAAGATGAAATATTCTGTTGGATTTTGTTTGCTTTCTGTTTGTTGATTAGATTTTCAGTTCTGTAGTACATGGATGGGGAGCAGGGGGAAGAAGGTTAAAGGATTTTATACATTAATTTTCTCACCGTGTTCTCCTTCTTAAAATGGTGATGCTACTGCCATTTAGGGTTATGTTTTTCTACTGAATTACCTTGCTGTTTAATGACCAAAGCCTGGTTTTTTTCTATTATACTTCCTGTATTATTTTGCAAGTGAATTACATTGAAAGCTGAAAATCATTCTGGCTTCCTTGCTTCAAGAAGTTTAATATATGGTCTTTGGGGTTTAAAAAAATAATAATAATCTTATGACTATTTGTTCTTCTGAATATTTCCAAAGCACTTAATGAGTTAATGACATGTTTTAATTCATGGATTATGTTTACATCTTGTATTTACAGCTTAGGCCTCTTGGGTAGAAAATATTTCATGATATTTTTCTGATTTTGTTCATCAGAGTTGTTCAGAATGCCTGCCCATACCAAAATTTCTGGTTCATTTATATTCCTAAGAGAGGAACAGTGTGACTGGATCATAGTTTTGCCCTTCACAGCAATTTCTGCACTGAAGTTTAGAGCAGTGGATTGAGTTTTGTTCCAGCAGAATTCCCATTGTGCAGCTCAGCTGAGAACTGAAACTGGAATTTCCAAGCGTGGCCATTCATTGCTGTGGCTCTACAGAAACCCCCCCTGGGCTGGGAAAGCCTCAGCTGAGCCCTGAGCTCCTGCCTGCCCTGGAATTTCTGCCAGAGGAAGGTTCTGCATTAGCGCCAGGGAGCTCTGCTGAGTGCTAAGGTCAGCTGTGCATTTCACACCTCAGCTGCAGAGGCAGAATTTTATTGCTTTTCGTGGTGCACTGGAAAAGGTGCTTTATGGTGCCACAGACAATTAATTGAGCTGCATCACCTAGAAACTAAAAAAGGTCACACGTGGAGCATAATTGACACCTCATAACCCCTATTAATGATTGCAGAAATGAAAATTAGTACTTTTCAGTTTCCAACAAGTAGCATAATTCTTCTCCAGCTTTGAGTTATGTGTCCATTTGCTTACAATCTTTACTCTTTAAAATGTTTAATTTAGCTTTCCTCTTAAAGTAGCCTCAGTCTACATTAAAAGTTATACTCTATATAAATTATACTATTCAGAAGAAGTCTATTAAGCTGCAATTATTTTCCTGTGCAATAGGCACAGAGAGAAAGAACTGATACAAATCACACATGTAATGCTTCAACAACCTCCCTTCAAGGCTACAACCTTTATGGGATTGCAGAAAAATGATTTTTCCTTCCTTATGAAGACAAACTTGAGAATCTAAGAGAATTTAATGTACTAAAGAATAAATTATAGGTTTATTTAAAGGTGTTTTGTGGTTATTATTGTGTATAAAAGGAGTAATCCTAGCACAGAGGATGAGGAGTTGATAACTAAGAGTTAGCTACAGGATTTGCTCCAGTCTTTATGTCCAGTTGTGTGTGGCCACTCACACACTCAGATACTACTGATTTTATTGTAAATAATGGTGCAGTTTATTGGTGTTTTCTGGTGAGTGTGTTAAAGCATCACAGAATAACATCAAGGTGTGACATCACTGAGTTGTGAGATTTCCTTTCCTCCCAGGCTGTAACATTTTCAGTGTTGACCAAGACCAAAGAAAAGTTCAGTGGAGTGTGAAAATTCTTTAAAAGATCATTTTGTTTTAATTTATTACATTAAAATTTTGTTTTAATAAATTAAATTTAAATAATTAAAATTAAATTTAATTTTTTTTTTTTGGTGTAGCTGTGCCTGAAATTGAAATCCTCTGACATAAAGTGTGAGAGCTCAGTGCTTTGCTTGCCCTTGGTAAGAGCTCATTGCACCAGGTCTGCTGGAGCCACACTGAGCTTGAACAGCCAACAGTGCTGAGCAAATCCCCACTGGTGGCTGCAGAAATAACCCCCAGCAGTTCCTGACCTTTCCAAATCTCACCTTGCAGAGGAATTTTAGGACAAGACCATTGATTCATCAGTTTTTTCCCAGATGACTGGGATGTTGATTGATAAAGTCATTTGATGGAAGGATTTATTCTAAGGATGTCTAAAACTCAGGGTCGTGCTGGAAACAATTTATTGGTTTGAGTTTTAAAAAATTGCACATTTATTAAATGGTGCAAAATCTTCACCTCAGTTGTTGATAAATAATGCAGAACCACCATGGCTCATTCCCCATTTGATTCATTGTGTTGCTTCTCCTCCTTATTTAAAAGTCATGAAAACTTTTCCTTTTGTCCCTTCTTTTTCTTCAAGAACACAAAAATTTCAGGCTTGCACTACACAATGCAGGAGCTTGGTGGTGATGGAGCTAATTAAAGAATTTCCCTAAAATTTAAAGGTTTAGAACCCCTGCAGTTCCTACAGTCCTGTGGCACCAAAATTTATTACTTTCTCTTTTCAAAATAAAGGCTACTGAGGTCCTGTGTCAATTCCAGCCCTGAACATGTATTAAAAAAAATAAATACCGTGTTTATGTCACAGCAATACTTTTCCTATTGGCAGACAACTGAAAATTAATTTCATTTAGCAAACCTGGCAGAGTGGATGACAGTTTGAATTGAAACAGTTATATCAACTTGCTGCCAGTCCAAATTAATGAATATGGACAAAAAGAACCACTTTTACTTAAAAATGTTATGCATTTCAGTATCCTAATTAGCATGTTGAGTTTTAAAATTAGTGTTAGTTTTGGAGTAAATGGTCACATCTTCCATCCCCTAAAGACAGCACTTCCCTTCTGTAAGAGCTGTATGCATTTTTTTTCTAGTAATATAATTTTCTGTTATATCTGTTACTATTGAGACATAACTAGCTTTTAAACTTTAAAAATACCATAAAAGTAATGGATATCTAGTCAGAGATACACCACGTCCATCCTCCTTCTTTTCCTTCTTTTCCTTCTTTTCCTTCTTTTCCTTCTTTTCCTTCTTTTCCTTCTGAAATGCTTCAGCCATATTTTGAATTTTCTATCCAATGCAAACAGTGATTTCTCTGAGGTTGAAATGCAGTTTTTTCATTTCCTTTGAGCTTTCAGCCAAACAGTCTGCTGTTTGGGTTTTTGTTGTATTTTTTTTTCAAGTCAAAATTAAATTAGTGATATTGTAACTCAATACCATATATAAAAATTGATTTGCTTTGTAAAAATAACTTGGAGTGCACTGGCTAGACTGAATGACTTTCTGAGCTGTCACCTGTGGCAGACTAAAAATAAAATCAGTCTGTACTGAAATTTGAGATATGCAGGAGGCTCAGGGTGTGGGGGTTTTACAGATATAATGTGGAATATCACCCTTTGGTCTTTGATCCTCCTCAAAGCATTTGTTTGCAGGTTTGTTCTTGTTTGGTCCTTCACAGAGGGAGCCTGATTTTCAGTTTTCTCTTCCTCTTATCCTCTCACTTCTTATTTGAGAGGAGAGATTGATCCCCACCTGCCCACAAAGCTCCTTTAGCCTCCTCTGAAAAACTGAGAAATAAATTATCTCAATATTCCTTATTTAACACTCCAGCAATGGGACCACATTGGAATGGGTGTCTGCTTCATTTTAAAATGAAGTTTTTGCTTTATGAAGTGAATCTGGGCTTCTCATAGGTCATGAAACATAGAAAATAAAATCTGTTTATCATAAGGGTAAGGCATGGTCTGATGTATTTGATAGAACAGCTTGAACTCAGTTTATTTGACAGTTTTTGACAGAGGAGCAAATGAGCTTTTAACAGTGGAGTCAAGAAACTTTTAATACACTGCACAGAAATTATATCTTAATTTGCAGATCACTTTTAGATTCTTGCAGTGTCCCTTAAAGTCCTGACTCTGTCAATACACCGGTATAAAAAATTTTTTTTAGCTGAAGTTATTTGCTGCTCAAATCAAGAGCTTGTTGCTTGCAGTTATCAATCAATATCCCAACACAATTCTACAAAATTCTGTTTAAATACTTGCAAATGTCTGTTCTCAAATGATAATCTGAGAGTAAAGCATGTAACTCTGCATTTTAAATAACAACAATGAGATATGTCAATAAATAAGAGGAGTATAAACCGTTCAAGATAATGAGAAATATCAAATTGGTTTCCAAACAATATTCCTGAAACAACTTTAGCAAAAGTTTACTTTCATCTGTAGCTATTTTACTTTTGTAAGAAGATGCCAACATTGTAGTGGACTTTGCATTATATCTGTCTCTGGAGGGCTGAATAAACTCAATATCATAAGGGAATTATAAGGGTTTTATGATGACAACCTAGTGGAGAAAATACAAAAATAAAATTAGGTAAAAAAGGTTTGACCAGGAAAAAAAGAGAAGAAACACAAGGAAATACCAAACAAACAAAATATATGTAAAGTGAAGTTCACAGAGCTTGATTGTTAAAACTTAAGAAAATTACATTACATTTCAGATCTTGTTGGCTTTTAACCTTTTTTAAAGGCCTTCAGCTCTTTATTGCTAAAGGAAATAAAAACCTCTTGGCATTTAATCACCATGAATTTTAACTCTGTTGCTATGTCTGCATGCTAGGTAATTGAAATGTGAATTTTATACCATTTTAGTCTCTAAGTTACTAAGTGTAGAGTGAAACAGATTCCAAATAAAATGTTGCTTTCTGATCTGACAATTCTGTTGTTGGAAGGAAGAAAACAGGAAAGAAATCTGTAAGAAATGCTCTTGTACACACTTAGAGCTTCATTGCTCCTGCTTTGCTTCATGGCCCTTTTTACTTCTTGTAGTAAAGCACCAGATGAGATTTTTATATTGTATTTTATTGTATTTTAAGGATCAAATTAAGTTTGACAGGCTCCTCAGAGGAATTACTTTTTGGGATGTTTTTTTTCCTTCTCTGTAGTGTCTCTTTTAGCTCCTGACTTCTCCTCCCCAATCTCTCCTGGTTTCACAGGACATTGTCAATGAAGTGTGCACAATATTGCTGGGGAAGAGCACGCCACAGTGATTTCTCTTTATTCTTGCTGCATGTTTGATTCCATCCAGCAGCTGCAGGCCCCTTTCCCCACAAAGGAATCTGATTGCTGAGTGTGATTAAAATGAATTTTTCTTTATATGGCACAGTGTTTTCCCCAAGTGAATCAGACAAGCACATGTTTTCCTGAGCTCGTGCAATACTTGAGGTTGCAAAGACAGAATCATCACAAGACTTTTTATTTACTATTGTTCAGCACAAACAGTGCGGAGTGAAAGAAACTAATGAGGTCTTTGATAATCAATTCTTATCAGAGATGCCTTGGGCAGAATGGGGTTTTTCAATTATCATCAGTTGTTCTGTAGCTGTACATAGGCTTTTATTTTTTCATCTAGAAGTGCTGATTTTATCTTTATTTTAAGAAAGATTAGCCTACATTTGAATGCTTGAAATTAAAACTGTTCCCACTTGGACTGGTTTGGTGACAATTGGCATTATTTTCTCGTGCCTGATTTTACATGGGAGCAGTGTCAGATAAGAGCTGAGCTTTGGGAGGGGAATCTCAAAGGCAGGAAAGCCTTTGGCATGGAGAGGTTTGGAGGGCTTGGGGACAGGATGTTTGTTTGTAAGAGAATAGGAGATGTTTTTTGTGAGAATAGGAGGGAGGTCATGCATGGAGGAGCCTCTAGGGAAATGATATTTCCAAGCTTTTTGAAAGAAAGCTCCTTTTTAGTGAGGAGGGGGAGGCAGGGGAAGAGCCACTGAGACTTGTTATGTAAAGAGCTGCATACAAATATTAGCTCTGGCTTTTGAAAGGGACCAGTTGGACACTGAAGAGTTTGGAAAGCTGAGGCAATAAATTTGAATTTTTGTCTCTCCTTCCATCTCTGCTGCTTGTGTCACAGAAATAAAGAGGTTTTCTTATGGAGTTGTAATTATCGAGGAAATGTCTTTGGTAGGGGGTAGGTGTCCTGAAAAAACAAAAGCAAACTTTGCCATGTGATAGTGGTGGTTCACAATAGATTATTAATGTATTGTGGTGTTTTAACTTAATAGTCAAAAGTCTCTGAGCTCAGACTTAGCTTGAGCTGACAGAAGTCGGTGAGGAATAGTTATCCCTTTAATCAAAAGTATAGCAGAGGAAAGGGTCAGTTTCAAGTGTTCTAACACTTCACTTTCCCCAACATTTTTTAAATTCTTGTTTGTATTTAGAGCTGTCTTATAAACAGTATAAAGCTGATTGTAAATTAGTCTCTATTTTCTGTAAGGAATAATTCACAAACTGTACTTTTTTAATGTTTTGCTTCAGAACCTCTTTCTGAATTCTGGAAGTGGTATCATTGAACTGTGTATAAATTGAAGGTGACAGGGAGAACTACATAGAAAAGCAAGTTGCAGCTCTGTGTTTAGAGAGGTGAGGCGAGACTGCTGAATCCTGGAAAAGTTGCATCCAATATCTGGGAATATTCAATATTCACTGTTCCCTGCTGCTGTGGAAGGATGAAGCCCTGCTTTATCCTCTATAAAAAGACTTGTCAGGACTCTATGAAGTTTCCTTTTCTTTCATGTAAAGCACATTGTATTCACCTCTGGTTCTGTTTCATGGCTATCCTAGTATGGAAAATAGGGAAACAGGGCAGAAACCTTTTTATCTTTTATTTGTGGTTTTAGCACCTATGGACTTGTGTGCATTTTCTAAATGACAGAGCTGTGCAGTTTTACCCCACATCAGCAACTGCAGCTTAAAAATGTCTGGATGAAGTCAGGGGTGGGTGCTGAGGGCTGCCTGGCTGGTTGATGGCTAATGGGCCAAAACAGACCCTTCTCTTCATCCCCCTGCCCACATCCTTGGCTTTTCATCCCAAACCTTTGCAGCCACAGAAATGGATTCCATGGTTTGAGCTCAGTGATATCAAACACAAACAACTTTTAATTTCCATGTGCCAAAACCCAGGACAGGGACCAGGGCAGCAGTACCAGCTGCTGGTTTGGAAATATTTAGAGAAGGGGCTTTGCTGTAACTTGGTAACTTTGGAATTAAAACTTTCCTGAGGAGCTCAGCAGTGTCTGTGTGTGCGGGGAGTGTGTCCGTGAGGCAGCTCCACTAAATGGAGGGGGCTCTGGAGAGTCCTAAATAGTGGATTTATATTTCAAGGATAAATATTACTACAAGGTAGCCTCGTGCTCTCTTAGAGTCAGGATTCTCCAAAAATTGTCACATAGCACCATCTTCTGAGCAGTGCCTGAATGGCAAACCGAGCCTGAGCTGAGCTCGAGTCTCGCTCAAATTCCTCCTGCTCAGGACCTTGCAAGGACTGGGGGATGAGAAAACTTTCATCCAATTTACTGAGGAAGAGGAGTCATTGTTAAGAAATGGGTCTAAGAGTGTCATGTGTGGCCTGAGTTTAAAATTAATGGGCAAACATCAAGCAACTCTAAGGAAATTCACACTAAAATGTCTTATGTGGAAAATGTAGTATGTGTGACTCTGTCAGGGAAAAAATTTCATGTTACTGCCTGGATTGAGTAAATCCTTACCAAGTTCCTATAAACTCTGAATGTAGGCTGTTCACTCCTTGGTTTGTACAATTTGAAGACACCCAGAACTGATCAATTGAGGTTGGGGTTTAGTGTAGCTGTGTTATGCAACAAATAAAAAATTATATTCTATCAGGGATATAATTTATTTTTATTGTGACTATAATTTATTTTTATTGTGACAGCTTTAAATAGCTCTAATAATGCTTTTCTCTAAGTGTCACTGCTAAAGTTATGGGAGGGATTTTTCTGGGCTTCTTTGGCCTAAAGATCTCCTACTAGACAGAGACAGGGTTAAGCTGCATCTTCAGCCTTTGAGAACTGATTTCAGGGGTAAGTGCTATCCCTGCTCCCCAAACATCCTATTTACAAAAAATATCATTGCTGCTGCAGCTCATGTAGGTATTATCACCCAAACCTTCAAATTCTCTTCCTTTCTTTCCTTCCACCTTCCTGTTAAGAGCCCAGTTTCCTTTTGTGGAGTGCTGGTTTCCTTTCACATGGTTTTTCACTGCTGTACAAATAATATGGAAAAACCAAAACGAAACCTTTAAAGTTCAGTACTAAAACCACCATATCCTTCCCATCCTTTCCCTTTTCCCCATACCTGAATTTATCTTGGTGATATTTCTATAACAAGATGCAGCCTTAAACTTGAAATTAGAGAAGTGCACTTGTTACTGCAGGCTTGCCACAGAAATCAGAGCATCCCATAACACACACATGCAAATATTCCCATGCTCTGCCTCAGAGGCTGTGGTTCATGAAAGGAAGAGCTACTGAATTTATTAAACTGATAAATGGAGCTGCTTTCTGCAAGCTAAAATCATGACATGTTTTTTCTGCCTTGTGTTATTTTTTACATAAGCAAACCTCCTGACAGGATTTCTATAGAGAGCTGTAAAGAAATACAGGAAGTGTTCTAATACTCCTTGTGAGCCTTTATGAAATTACAGAAATGGCAGAGTGTATTTTGAGAGATATTTAAGGGGATAGTTTATATCTAAGTGTTTTCCCTAAGTGTTTCCTGTCTTGTTTACTGGTAGAGAATTTAATCAATTTTTGCAAGCTGAGAAGGGGACAAAGGCAGGGGAGCTCTGTGTCACCTCAAAGATTCTGTGTGTTTGGATTAAGGGGCTATAGACTTGAACAGGTTTTTTGAGATGGGCTTTTATAAATAAACCTCTCAATTAGCTCAGGAGCCATGGCTGCTTTCTCTCACTTGGGGCTTCTGCCTTCTTTATCCCAAGAAAACTTCAAATTCCCTGCAAAGGCTCAGTGGGTCAGGCTCATTGGCATTGTCAGTCTGTCCTGATGTGCCTCTTGCCCATGTTGGCATCAAGTTGCACATTATATCATTTTTATTGGAAAAATGAGCATTTTTATCTTATTATTTTATTTTAAATTTTTTTTTTTTTTAATTTTAAAAATGAGCATTCAATACCAGTGTGTTCCAAACACATGAGGCTGTGCTGATTCCTGGAAGAAGGGTGTGCTGTTCTAGGAGAAAAGCATGATTTAGAGCCCGAGTGAAAAGCAGCAGGGACCCTCTCCCTGCATCCACACAAATCCTTATTCATATGAAAGATTGCACGTGGCTGTTGCAGGGCCAAAGCAGGATGACAAAGAATAGGAAAGAAAAGTTAGAATTATTAATGATGTTTGAAAGTTAGTGTTTGCTGCAAGAAGATGTTCTGGGTATGTGGACAGACAGCTCCCCTATGGACAGGGAGAGAGGAACATCTCCCACCTCCCACTCCCCAGTGCACTGGGCAGATTCTGTCTGTGCTTGGCCCCTTGTGTTTGCTTCAGATCCTTGATCTGCTGGGAAATTAAAATATTTAATGATATTCTTCCGATGTGACTTCTGGAACCCAAGGGCTGGTTTAGGGTTCATTCCCCACTTGCTTGGCAGGGGGGATTTTGTGCATCTTTTGTTCTTTTAGAGTACAAAAATGAGATTGATGCTTCTGTGTCTTCTAGTTTTGAAAGCATAGTCCAAATAGAAAATATAGTCCAAAATTTTCTTAGCAGAGAAAGTAAAGTTTATTTGAACGTAGCATGCTATATATAAACATAATTGATTTTTAAAGTTAAAAATGTTCTTTTTTTTATAAATATGCTTATGAGTTTTTTTCCTTAGAGGCATTCAATAAGTTTAATACTATAAATTTGTTTTAAAATAGCATATTGCTAAAATCTGAAACCACAGTATTCTATCAGGAAAGTTGGCCTACACATTCAGAGATCTTTGTCTCTGTCCTGAATTTTCTGATACTGACAAAACAACAACATAACAAACACTGAGGTGGATACCGACCAATTATTGTGCTTTACCGCATAGAATATTTTACATACATTCTTTTTTCTAGAATACACTTTCAGCATTTTGAAACTATAAAAAATGAAATTAAAGCAAAACAGTAGAAATTGGCACACAAAAAGAAAATATCATGCAAGTGGAATACTATGTGCTGTTCTCAGGTGATCATTTTCCTGTTTGTTCTTGATTTTCATCATTCCACTAATTCCAGATAGAACATAAACAGGTTTACAGAAATGGTATCTAAAGTTACACAGTGGGTGTGGTTTATTCCTTACCATATTTCTACTGTACATGAGAGAAAGCTGGTAATCTTCAGCTGAGGTCAAAGATTGTCATATCAATATGATATAAAAATTTCATTTTGTAAGTTATATTCAAGGAATGTAATCATGTGATTGTTTTAAAATTCAATGCATGGTTATTATCCCAAGAATAGTCAGGTTAGTTTAACACATACTGACAGATGGTTAGTGGGCAAAGAGAAATCCATGAGTAACCTGACACAGAGCAGCATTAAAATATCACAAATCTATGCACTGAAAATTATTGCAAATTATATTTGCATTATGTTTTGACAAGAGAGATTTCTTTCTGTGGCACACAATAGGATAAAGGTACCTTAACCCTACTATTCAGTTTAATACACTGCCAAAAATGGAAATTCTGTCACAGTTCTAGCAGTGCTGGATGGTAAAGAACAAGCAAATTATCTGCTTCTCTGATTTGATATTAAAGTTAATTTAAGAGTTTAATTTCTGAATATAGAAATTAAGTTGCTTCTGCAGAGAATATTCTGTTGACAGTAATATTTAGGAGTAAATATTTCTTTTTGTGCAGTTCCCTGTTGGAGGTGTTTCATAGTCATGTTCATGTACTTAAAATATAAAAGATTTTTTATAAACTTTAGCATTCCTGACAACATAGAAAGGAAAAAAGTTTTTGAATTCTTATACACATCTCTCACTGCTGCAATTTATAAATAACAGATACAATTTTGTAACAAACCTGAACCATTCAAACATTTAAACCACTTTACTGGATTTTACATATTAGGCATGACAAAGTCATTCACTTCTGCAAAGTTTTCTGATTTTTGTGATGCAAGAAGACACTTCTGTGCTGCAATGGTGTGATGGCTCAGGGATAAATATTGTCTGTAAGGGAGGGATGCTGAGGTGTGAGCAGTCTGCACTGTCCTGGAAATGTTTCTTCACTTCTGAGACTCCACTCAGTTCAGTTTCGTGGTAATTTACAGTCCTCAGGGCAACTTCACAACCACAACACACGCTCCAGCCCTGCCAATGTTGACAGGAACTTCCTAGAAAGGAAAAGGAGAAGGAAAAGGAGAAGAAAAAGGAGAAGAAAAAGGAGGAAACATTTTAGTAGCACCCTATGGATAGGACAAGAAGAAATTACTTTCAGATTAATAGGAAAGCAATTTGTTTATTAAAACTGATGTGATGCTAAAAAAATTAGGTTTAGCTAAGGTGTGAAAACACAGTTTGGGCTTTTTGGCAAAATTCAGTTACAAGTGTTTAGCCTGGGGTTGTCCCCCTGACAGGTTCAAAGCCCTTCACATCCAGTGTTCAAAAACCAGGGACTGTTTTAGGTCTTCAAAACCAGGGACTTGTTTCTGGTCTTCATCTAACATGAAGATATTTTAGATGGCTGCAAAAGGATCCTGGCAGTGCAGGGATTTCCTCTTGGTCTCAGTGGGGAAGGCCATAAATATAAAAGTTTGGATGTGCCCCAAGAAGAGAGGGCATGGCTGACAAACACACCAGATCTACCAACACTGAATTTAAACCCCAAAGTGGTTTGTGCAAGCTGGTTTGCTGGCCCATGCATTTCCTCAACCCTTCAGTTTGAATAGTTTTAAATGGTTAAATTCAAAAATTTATAAAAATTCTAAATGGTTAAATTTAAATGGTAAGTTTTAAATGGGAACTGATATTTTATTGAAGCCCACCTGCACTATTACACAGTATTTCCTACATCCTTACACGTCGTTTTTCCCCAAAGCGGCGACAATCTCCCGGTTCTTTGGACAGAATCATCCCTAGCTGCAGGAGGATCCCCTGCCCCTTTCTGAGGCACCCCTGGGCCCCCGTTACCTCTGTCCACTCGTTGTTCTGAGCATCGTAGGACTCCACGGTGTCCAGGTAGGAGTGGCCGTCGTAGCCGCCCACGGCGTAGAGCCGGTCCCCCAGGGGACAGATCCCCACCGCGTCCCGCGGCACGCTCAGCGGGGCCACCGTGGTCCAGGCATCCGTTTTGGGGTCGTACCTAGGAAACGTGCGGGTCAAATTCAGAAAAATGTGTGGTGGAGACACGGTTCAGGTTTAAATTGCTGATTTTTGATTGTTTTCTCCTGTGCTGCTTTTCTGAACGAGTATAACTGAGTGTGATTCAGTATTGTGTTTGCTGGGAATGTCCCAATGAAGGCAGGAATGATGCATCTGATTCCATGTTCTCAGAAGGCAAATTTATTACTTTATAATCCTATATTATATTAAAGAATATTATACTAAAGATAGCATAACTATACTATCTATAGTGTAGTATTCTTTAATAAAATATAGTACTATATTATATTATATAGTATTATACCAACTATACTAAAGAATACAGAAAGGATACTAAATAATAGAGTACTATACTAACTATACTAAAGAATACAGAAAGGAAACTAAATAATACAGAAAGGATACTAAATAATATAGTATTATACTGACTATACTAAAGAATACAGAAAAGATACGAATGCTAAAAATATAATAATGCTAAAAAGAATTATTGAATGCTAATAAGATAATATTACTGAATGCTGTATTCAGTAATATTATCTTATTAATTATACGATAATATATCTTATCATTAATAAGCTAATATTACTGAATGCTAAAAAGATAATAATGAAAACTCCTGACTCTTTCCAGAGTCCCGATACAGCTTGGCCCCAATTGGCCAAAGAGTCAAAACAACTCACAGCAGAATCC
>JAXCLO010000242.1:2222958-2270767 GCA_035583995.1 Arremon aurantiirostris | reverse complement strand
GGGTGCCCATCCCTGTGACCCTGTTCCATCCAGTGGTTCTGTGGGTGCCCATCCCTGTGACCCTGTTCCATCCAGTGGTTCTGTGGGTGCCCATCCCTGTGACCCTGTTCCATCCAGTGATTCAGTGGGTGCCCATCCCTGTGACCCTGTTCCATCCAGTGATTCTGTGGGTGCCCATCCCTGTGACCCCGTCCATCCAGTGATTCTGTGGGTGTCCATCCCTGTGACCCCACTGCACTGGGCAGCCTGGGCTCACAAGGAGACTGCCCAGTGACACCCAAAAAGCTCCATGAAGGACCAGGCTTCATTTGCATCAATATTATGGCACTTAAGAAATAAAGCTTTTATTTCCCAGGATGGATACATTTGGGAACCCATTCTGATGGATTCTGTGGCAATCATGTAAAACCACTGTTTATTGGCTCGGCTGTAGAGAAGCCAGAAGCAGACTTGAGACCTGTGTTCATTCCAAAGCCTCCAGACAGGCCACATCCCTAGTCCAAATAGTTTCCTCTGAAAGTCACAATGTTAAAATATTAAAATATTAAACAGGCAATTAATTTTGTAGGATGCTTTAATCAGAAGTACCAGTAAATATTTCTGCAGGACTGAAATAAAAGAATTGCTGCTGGTTCTCTGTAGGCAGGGAGGAGAAAAGCAGACAGTGTTTATGTTTATTTTGAAATTGCAAGAAGTTGTTTACATTGTTTAAAAATTTTAACACAGATTCTGAACTAGTGGTGGCATCCCTTTGGGGAGTTGGAAACAGATGACCTTTAGGTCTTTCCATCTGAAACCATTCTATAATTCTATGGTGTAGTAAACATCCTGAATTCAGTAACAGGATTTTAGGGAGAGCCCATACATTTAAACCCTAAATCTTCTGTTGTGCTGCTTGGTTTCCTGGATATGTTCCCTTCCTCTGTGTGCCATCAACACTTGCCCTGTAAAAATTAAATACAGCAACCACAAAACTTCTACACCACTGCTTTTATAGACAATAATTGTTTTGGAATTAGCTATGGAACTATTTGTGAGAAACTTGGTATGTTTTGTTCTCATAATATCTGCAGCTTGGGAAACAAAAATGGTGAGACAGTCTGTCTGATATCCCTTGAAAAATACAGTGGTGTTTGATAAAATGCAGCTTATTAAACTCCTTTAGAATGGTGAATAATAGAAAGTAATATTTCAAGGGCTCTAATTTGACTAACAATGGGCTTACAGGTGCCTTTTCTATAGTTTTCATCAAAAAACTCATAGAATCGTTCCTGAAGGAGACATGAGATGTGTATTTAAGTTGTCAAAGAAACCAGTTTGCAGACTAGCAGCCCCAAAAGAAGATTTATTGATCTCAGTAATGTTCTTTACAATATAGGAGGCTGAACGTACAGGTTAACAAAGCTGCTGCTGTTTGCAGCACAGGAGTGACAAGCTCCACAAAGAATCTCATGTAATGTATTTCCTTCCCTGGTAATGCCTCTTAAGGAGCCAAACCTTGAGGAAAAAAAAACTATGAAAGGATGAAATAAACCAAATATTCCTCTCCTGCTACCAGATCTAAGTGCTTCCTCCTTCATTAATGACAGATTTAAATTACCAGGGGCTAGCAGATCGGTCTGGTGGTTTAAACAGCAGCCTGGAACATGAAAGGAGCCCTTCCATGAGGGAGTCAGCATCAAAGTGAGACCGTGCTGCAGCTCCTGTGCAGGAGCTCATTAAACTGATGAGCCCAGCTCACCATTAGTGACTGACCCCATGTGGTTCTGCCCTGGGGCCAGGGCTGGGTGTGGGCATTTCCTGCCACAGCTGGGAACATCTGCATGGCTCCCTGGAACACCAGGGAATGGATTCCACCCTCAGGAACCCAGCTGCAGGATCACACCAGTGTTCCAGAGCTTTCCCTTTTCCAGCAGCTCGTGGGTTCTCAGACCTTTAGCAGGTGAGAGGAGTCTGTAGGGATGGCTCAGAATTCCTGGACAAGGACTTGGGAGCTGCTGTGTGACAGCTTTGGTCACACAGTTTAGAGCAACAGCTGCTATTTCCATTTCTCTGGCTTTTTATGGAGCCTGGAAAACACTGAGGCAGCCACAGGGGCAAACCCACCCCACTCCACAGAACCCTGTCCCAGGACAGCTTTACTCACTTATTGTGCCATTATTTAGATGATGTTTTAAGGGATGCAGACTTATTATGCCATTATTGAGGTGATGTTTTAAGGGATGCAGACTTATTATGCCATTATTGAGGTGGTGTTTTAAAGGATGTAGCTCTAAGCCAGACCTTGGGCTCACTTATAAAGTCAGAGGTATTTCAAAAAGGAGTGAAAACAGGGTGGAAAAGAGCCCATTTTCACCTGGAATTTTTGTATTTGCAATTCTCCATTTCACTGAGTAATTTGGCTCTGATGCTGTTCCAAGGCATGAAATCATGGGGCTGCATTGCACCAGCCAAAAAGGGACCTGCATTGAATCTGTCCCCTTGTACCCAAAGGGTCCAACTTGTACTTGGAAAATGTATGGAGAATCCAGTGTGGAAAAGCCTGGAGTTGATCTGGTGCTTGACCAAGCTCCTTTTGGGAACTTCCTGCTATCATTCTTCCTGATCTTCAATAAGTTCAACCCTTGTAAGAGATTTATTAAACTTCATATTCAAGAGTGGCCACAGGAAAACCCCACTGTCCTTTCATTTTGTTGGAAAAGTGTATCAGCAGTTCCCTGAGGAGCTCCTCAGGCAGTTCTGAGGCTTTGTCCCCTCCAAGAATGTGTCTGACCATTCCAAAAACTCTCCTAAAGCCATGATATGTAATATTTACTGCTTCCTGTCTCTACAAGGCTCCTTATTCTGCCACAAAGGAAAGTTTGAAGTGATTTATTCTTTAAAATCCAATTTTTTTTTCCACCAACATATATATGTCCTTCTTTTCCTATTGCTGCCATTCAATTTCCAGGGGAAAAAGTTGCTCTGAAAATCAAGTTCTTGGTTTAAGTTCCTGCTCTTTCCCAGTTTTTCTGCTCAATGAACACCCAAAATGACAACAGCAATGCTCATTTTACAGAAATACTATAAAGACACACTAAATATGAGGAGTACAAGGGTGTAATTTAAAATCTACTAAATCAGGAGGTTCTGTGAGAAATGGTGATGGAGAAAGGATTACAGTGTGTAAACCTTAGGAAAAATGTTAATATGGAAAATTCCATGCAGCACATTTTCTGCATCTAAAAGCCCAGCCAGAATTAGTGGTCTTACAAGATTTACAAATTTTCTGTCTTCTTTGAACTTGGTTTTGCCATATTAATTAAAATTACTTGTTAATCCTCATCCAGTGCATAAACAAAGCTCCCATAAACTGAATCTGTAAATATGTCCTTTGTGCTGGTATGGAAAAAACAGCTGGTGCGTATGGGGAAAAAATGGAAAAGAGCCTGGCTGGGTAGATATTTTAAGGATTTGTTCCACTTTTTATCTTATTGGGATATTTTTAAGAAAATCAGGGATGCTGTTTCCTTGCATTTTTATTGCCTTTGATAATTTTTCACACACTGAGCAGGGGAAATGATGAACTCGAGGAACATCTACAATGCAATACACCAAAAATTTTTACAAAGAGGGACATAATTTCTGTATATTTATTTTTCACCCATTAGTATTCCAAGCATAAAAAATTTTATAGTACAAAGAAAAAGTTATAATATTTTTCAAACAAAAATGCAAACGAAACCAGGCATGAGGAAGCAAAGAACGAGGGAGAGAACCATCATAAAAATAAAAAAATCTGTACAACCTCTCCTTTTGTCATTTATTTTTCCCCTACAAGCCCAATTCAGGTAGTGAGATGATTCACCTAAAGGTGATGCCCAAGCAATTCTTATTTCCCATGATTTTTTTAAGAAAAGCAGCCAAGAAAACATTGAGTTGGAATCTTCAAAGCATTTATTAGTTTAGGCAGCACTTTGCTTTTCTTTGACTTGTATTTCTCCAAGGTTAAGATGGTTTTTCCATGTGCTCAGGTCTCCCAACATCAAACATTCCTCTGTTCCTTCTCTTCCACCTGTGGGTCCACACTTTATTCCATCTCCACCAAAGAGATGGAATAAAGTCCAGTCCTTAATTTTTCTCTTGTACCCCTGACTGGGCTGAAAGAGCCTGAAAAGTGGGGATTTTTTCCCCTTTAATGTAGTGGTTGTCCCTAATTCTTTGGAATGAAAATAACCATCACCCAGCAGTTCCTTCAAGTGTTTCTCCTTGCTTCTCTTACCTTGTTTGATTTAGTCAAGCTAATTTTTCTCCTCAGTCACAGCAAGCCAAAGTAAGGGAAAGAAATTATAAAATAAAATGTAGGTTTAGTTCTAAAGGAAATAGTGCCATAAAAGCAGAGATGAAGACAAAAACTTTGGAATCAATTTTAAAAATAAAATAGTAGTACAAAGCACCTGATAGTCCTCAACAGCTCCACATTCCTGCTGAAGAGGAGAGGTGAGAATATGAATGATTCCGGGGAAATCCTCTCACCAGTGGTGAACCACAAGCACCTTTTGAAAGGAAAGCACAGAACTACTCAAACAATATTGACCCCACTGGGAGCCCTTTGGTGCCCTGCTGAAAAAAGGCTCCTCACAGGACCTCCCAAAAATACAAGATCAGCTAAAAATCAGCTTAAAATGCCCGTTCTGGCAGTGCCAGATTTCAGCAAGGAGGGAAATCCCTGAGACAATTGCCATGAGGCAATTGCCATGAGACAATTCCCATCCCTGCTTGGCTGATCCCTCCATCCGTTTGCAGGTGGGGTTTCAAGAGAAGGCAAAGAGTCACAGGAGAATCCTGGTCAGGGGAAGTGTCCTCGGGAAGGAGCCACTCTTTCATAGACAAAGCACCCAAATACATAGATAAAATTTCCAAATATTTATTCAGTCCCACAGCACCACTTTTATTTTACAACAAGACTTTGTAAGTTTAAGTCTTATCACCAACTATCGTTCATTACAGAGTTATCCTGTTAAATATATTTACAAAGTAATCTTCTATCTTTGTCTTTGAGATAACAATAAAATTGAAGTATCGATGGTTTGATGCCAAATATTTTCCCCTTTATTGTAACCTTGTTTTCTTTCATCTACAGAGGAATTTGTTTAAATGCAAATTATTTCTTTCATGAAAGAAGACAGCTTTTGTATGAATCACTATTTGTTTAAGTAATTTCCTTAAATGAAGGAAATTAGTGGTACTTGTGGTAGCACTACATTATTGTTTCCAACCTGTTTTACTTCCTCTCCATTTAATCTTCTTTAGAAGATAAAATGGAATGATGTGACATTAAAGGGAAGCTTTTGTAAGAAGGGGGGAAGGTTATTTCCCAATCCCTGGTGATGCAGTTTGTACTTTGGGGTTCCTGATGGATGCTTCTTTGGGAACAACCATACCCAGGAAATGCCTTTAATCTCCTTGAGGTGGGACCAAATGCCCAGCCTGGTTCAGGTGCAGGTGTCACCCAGCTGTCCCCACAAGGCAGAGCTCTGGGGAGGCACTTAGGGCAGCTTTTGGGGCACAAATGGAGCTGTCTCCTTTTAAATGCAAGGTAAGAGCACAGGAACTCAGGACAAATCTCTTGGATCATATCAAACGCCTTTTTAGTCCTGGCTGACTTTTTGGTGGGTGTTTTGTGTTACAGCACAGGAGTAACTCCCACATAGACTGATCCCCACAGCTGGAATTCCAGCAGGCAGTGTTTGAGATGATAAAAATGCTGCATTTATCATGTTTTAGTGCACCAAGGATAGGCTGTGGGATTTGAGTCTCCTGACAGTACCAAAGTGTTGCTGACCAGGGAATTTCCAGTTATGAAACTTTAATTAACATTACTCCTCAGCATTCATCAGTATCAATAACTGACTTCAATCTCTGTATTTTCTAATGAAAAATATATATTTCATACATTTCATTATAAAATAATAATAATATATTTTACATTCACATGGACCTTTTGTTTCATTTTTCCCCCAGACAGTCCTTCTGGGGTCTTTCTTCTCCCAACCCCACAGTCTCTTCCAGGACCCCCTTGCAGCCCCCCTGGGCCACCTCAGTCCTGGCTGTGACCCTGCTCTGTGGGAGCACCCACTCCCGGCTCCCTGGAAGCTGCTGCTTCCACTGTGCCTTAACACATCCTATAAAAAAAAAAGCTTTTTGATATAATATGGGGAAAAAAACCCAGCTGTTAGCAGTGTATTTGAGTAAAGCTCCCAGAGCAAAAGCAGCAGTGAGCTGTCATGCCATGGAGCTGATGGATTTGCTCAGCAGCCCTAAATCACTGTGTTTATCTCGGATTCCCAGCTAATGAAAGGGTGCAGGGTGCTGCAAGCCACGGAGCTTAAGCTCCATTAACTAATCAATTTCTGACTCTGGGAATTAAAAAAACAGGGGGGGAAGCTGTGGTCACTTGTGCAGTTTCAGAGGAGCAGGGCTCAATGCAGCATTTCAACAGCAGCAGGAAAATTGGGGACAAAGGAGATGCCAGATATCACTGGGTTTGCTGAGGGAACAGAGGGCGGTGAGACAGGGCAATGAACACGCAGGATGTGCTTTGGAAGTGTGAAACATGGGAAGGAAGAAATAAATGTGTCATTTTCAATGGGATGTGGGAGCTGCAGCCCAGCAAGCAGCAGAAAAGGATCTCTGTCCTTTGTAGGGCTTCAGACAGGGGTGAGAAAGGTGCCCCTGTGCCATCCCCAAACCTGGATGTGTCCCTGTCCTGGAGCATCTGCAGGCACCTGGGTGTTGTGCAGATGTTCAGGGAGGCTGCAAAGGCAGAGCAGCCCCTTCCCAGGTTAATTAGCTGTGCCCTTCAGCGGGGATTAGGAAAGATTTGAGAGCATCTAAAACCAGGGAGGATTGAAGAAAAGCAAATAGCCCAACTTCATGGCACAGTCTATTGCCAGGGATTCGACTTAATCAGGATCTGTGTCAGCCTCCTTGATAGGCCCCCTGTAAGTCCTTTATGTTAGGTAAACATTTGCAAATGAACTTTTTGTATTCGTGCCTTCATTTGGGAAAGGGGGAAAAAAAAAGAATACCTTACCTGCAGTACTGGTGTCTGAACTCTACAGAAACATTTAGACCTTTCTAACTAAATGTCAAGTTGTTCCTATTTAGTCAAATTCTTGCAAATTTAAGCTAATTAACATAACCACTTTCCATGTCAGAGCAGGCCCTTATGCTGTGCTTAAGTGGTTTAATACATGAATTCTTTCTGATTGCCACAGCCCCAGTTTGTGTTTGTAGGAGAAGGGAAAGTTCTGAGTCCAAAGGATTTCTTATTCCAGCCAACAAATGGACATAAATGTCATTTCTTCATGGACATAAATGTAACTTTGCTATGATCATTTTTAATACAGAATTATATTATTTTCCTGAGCCAACTAAGAAATGTGATCGAGCTGAAATTTCCGGGACACAGAAGGGACACAACTGACTGGAAAGGAATATTCAAATAATCATGATTGGCTTTTAATCACAAGAGTGACCCAACAGGGCCACAAAGGGTGATGAACTGAGTTCCAGGAATGGGAATTTCATTCTGTATTCCTTTCTAATGTCAATCCTCTCCCTGTCACATTCCTGTGAAAGCTCACCTTGATTTTGTATCACTTTCTAGCTGCTGCACTGGCAAAGCAGTGTTTGGAAATTGAGATTCAAATCAAGTCATATTTTAGAGCTATTAACATGGTACAGCTAAAATTGTACAAAGGGGAATGCTTATATTCAGCATAAAAAATTTATTTGCCTGGGGGAGATTTTAGTGTCCAAGACATATATTTGTGATAAATAGTAGAATTTGAAAATGCTCTTTCAATCTACAGGGTCACAGTCTGCAAGCAGCAACCCAAAGCTGGAAAGAGAGGAAAATGTGAGTCATAATCCCTGAAAAGTTTTGATTCTGGTGGCAATTTAACAGCAAAACAATTAACCTTTTTATTCTAGTCTGAATATTGGAATTCCAACCAGGATGATGTTCTACCAGAAGAGTTAATCAGAGATTTATTAACAAACATTGTACGAAGTTTTTTGCAATAAATTAATATATTTAAAAATTAATATCTTTTTATGTCACTTTTTTCACAGCTAATGATACACATTTTTGTTTAAGTATGAAAACATGTCACTTATAATTGTAGGGGAGAAAGCTTTCAACAAAATTTTCAGCCTAAGCTATTTTTAATCCTAACATTTTCTGTGAATAAGTAGAAATAAGAAAATGAATTGTGCTGTGAAAAGCCACTAAAACAGTTTTTCCCCCAGGAGATTATAAATATCTGTATATATGGGCAGAACATTCAATTAACATGAGAAATGTCCTGCTAAGTTCCACGATGATGTACTGGGAGAGAGCAGCAATACAGCAAAACTGGTGAGCTATACAAAAGGAGTAAGAACTTTCTTAGCAAGATACATGACTGCAGAAATTAGACATTTGTTAAAAAGATGTGATGCAGAAATGCAGCAAATGTGGCACTTCATCAGGAAAATGGGCAGGCAGCATTAAACATAAGTGACGGTGTGGGGTTTAGTTTAGAATGCAAAATGAATTTATAAATAATAGATGGAGATAATATGGATAGTTTGAGATAGATTAATGGAACCAATTTTTTCCCTAAGTCTTTCAAATTAATATAAGATGGCTGCACAGTTACACCCCTTCCCCAAAGAGTTAAGAAAATGTTAAATGGGTAGCTCACATGATGGAAAGTTATTATCCTGAGATGAGCCTTGGAGGAATTATGGGGAAGAGGGAGATAATATTGGAATATATGACTCTGATTTTTATTTAAACATAATAATTTGGAATAGTCGCTAAAATCCTCGAGCTCTTCCAGGCAGAGGACACAGAGCCTTGTCTGCAGGGACCAGGAAATAAGGGGCAAGTCCTTAACAGGTTTCTCACCTGTCTCACCTTTTCCCAGCCCTTGCTCACAGCAGTGACACCTGCAGAGAGCCTTCGTAGCCCAAAATTGCTGCTGCTGCTATTGCACTGAATGGAAAAATAAACCCACAAGAGCTCAAACTGCAGGAGAGGTTTGAAAAATCCTGGAGCTGTGGACTGGATTCAGCTGGGGAAAGAGCAGGAGCTTGAGGAACAAAGCTGGTGAAACTCAGTGACCTGGGGAATTGCTGGTGGACGTGCAGGAGGCTCCAAGGGCAAGGCTTGGTCATGGTTATGTCTCCGTTAAAAGCCTTGGCTCCTTGGTTTAGGGTGAGAGGTTTTGATATGTGCATTTCTAATCATACTCACAGGCAAAACAAGCCCAACTAAGAGAAGAGATAAAAAATGCAGGTTTTTCTCACTCTGAAGAGGCTGAAGAAGAGAAGACAGACTCTTCATGGAGACCTGAAGGAGAAAGTAGCTGCTGGAAGGCCTGAAAGACAGAGATCCTGAGCAAATGCACAGTGGATCCGATATATCAGAAATCAGAGAGCATTTACAGAACTGCTGTTGCAGTAACTGTTGAAAACCCCTAAACCAAGGGATCCATCCCTGGATTTTTGTGGCAGGCTGTGGTTGGTGTTTGGTGGCTGCAGAACATGCTGTCCTTGCCTCCCAGGGGACAGGAGGACCGAGAGCTGCCGGGGTGTGGAAGGAAGGAAGGAGCAGGAGCTGCAGATGGCTCTGACAGCCCTGCCTATAAACAAGGTTTCTGGATGGCAGGCCTTTATTTTGGAGCTGGGCTGGTGCAATTTGTGACTGCAAGAAAGTGAGAGAGAAATGAAAGCTGGCTCTGAAGCACAGCTACAGAACTTCCCAGCTCTTGGCAATTAGTTTGTGCCTTCCCCAGCTTGATCAGAGCACGTCTTGTCACCATCTAACATGGCTTCAGGTTGTCCAAAGGGGAAACATCATGTTGTTTGCTTGCCAGGCTCTTTCAAAATAAAACTACTGTTGCATGTAAGAGAGAGCAGAGCTGTTTGGATTGGAAAGAGCAGGGGAAGAGCCCTGAGAAATTAATTACAGGAGGAAAGCTGGTTGCTGATGCAAAGCTCCTGGTTAAGAGCAAAGGGCATGCTGCTGGGATGCAGAGGAAAACACGACAGGACACATCACCATCATCTCCTCAGTCTCAAAACAGCAAATCAAGTTAATTTGGAGAGACAGGCTGAAGGGAAGAGACCTTTTTATTCTGCATCCTTCTTTCGGATCAGGGTTTAACTCTGTGTGGCTGCAGAAAGGATGAAAAATCTCCAGTTCTGCACTTGGAGCTGAGGTTTCCTCATTCACAGATGTATCAAGGGCAGGATAGGAAGCTTCACATACTAAATTCTCTAAAGTGCCCCTGGTGAAGGCTGCAGCAGATGTTTTCATGTCAGGTTAGTCTGGCAGGTATTCAAGGCTCAGAAGAATTTTCTTTTTCAAGCTTTCAGATTCTTGTATCTCTATTTCTGCTCACAATATCAAGGTAACACAAAACCTGGCTCCAGTCACACACTGGGAATATCTCTGTAGTCACAGCCAGTCCTCCAAGCAAATATTGAGTCTAACTAAACATGGAGAATGAAGAGGCTACTGGAGTATACAGCAGGAGCATAATCTCTGAGGTTTTAACCAAGGCATTAGGAAGACCTAATAATAGCAGGGCTTTGCAGAGATGGGAAGATAAAGAAAAAGCCATCTTGAGAATGCCTTGAAGAAAAGCTTTTGCTGTCACCAGTCACTTGGCAACATGAAAGACAAGCTTGGACCGAAAATCACGGGGGAAAATGAAGATGGGATGATAGTAATTGTCACAATTCTATGAATCTGACATTCCCCGTGCCAGCACATCCTGGGTCACCCCATCAGATATCTCTGCAAGGCAAAATGACTCTTTGAATATTGAAGTTCATGCTCAGACATTTCTGTAAGGCACATTTTGCTGTGGGATGGTAGAGAAGGAGATAATGATGGAACACAAAATAATAAAATGTTTTTTTCTCAGTGGAATGGCCCAGAGTGCACCCAGGCTCTCCTGGACACTTGAGCATGAGCTTGTCCCTCCTCTCCCACCACACTGAGGGTCCCTCAATGGCAAAACAAGTCCATTTCCAACATTTCTGTGCATTTTCTTCACACCATCAATGTCACACAGAATATACAGCCCAAGTTTCACAGAATCACTGAATATTCTGAGTTGCTTCCCTGAATGCTTTAGGAAAATCAACAGGCACTTGTGCTTCAAAGCCAACTTTCCAGCCAGCAGATAATGAATTGCAAGGGAATCTGGTATCAATAGTTTGGAAGTTTTATTACTGTTGTCAAGTTTTCCATTATTACTGCTTTTTTTCCCCAAAGTAGTATTGTTTACCTAATGTAGTGAGAAGCAGATGGTTTATTTCTTAAAGTTGTTATGTGATTCTTGCAGAGGAAGTACATTGAACATTTATTCCATGTTTATGAAATAAATGTTTTCCATTTATTTACTAGAGGAAGGGGAAAGGCAAATACCAATCATATTGTGTATAAATTAATATGGATATATTGACAGGAAATTAAACATATTGTAGTAATAAATATTCTGACATTTTATTTTCCTCAATGAAAAGGGGCTGGAGTTAGCAGCACTCAAATTTTAAAATACCTATGATTTTAGGGTCAAAAAGAAGAGTTCTGAAAATTTAGTCTGATCTCCATAATGCCTACAAAATAAAGGCCATTGATCCATGTGTAATAAATTTGCCATCACACAGATGATTTCTGTTGAGCTGGAACTTATTTTGGGAGAGATTGCCCAGTTTTGCCCTCAGAAATTCTCATGCTGACCCTGTGACTGTCAGTACTGTAAGCTCCATGTCATGGAAAACTGAATTAAGAGAGTGAATCCATTCTGAGCATGGAATTGCCTGCACAGTGCTACAGGATCCCTCTGAAGCTGCATGAGAGGCTCAAAGAGACTTGCTGTGAGATATTTCCCTGTTTCTCCTTAATTTAGTTCCTGTAGTCAGTTCTGAACTGAGCAGAGCTTTTTAGCTGTTCCTGGAGGAGTTCTGTGCAGGAAAATGATAACAAAGGATCTGTCTGCAGTTTCCCCTGCTTGCCAAACTGGTGATGGCAAAGTGAGGAGATCAGTGAAGCAGATGAGGCCCCTGTGCTCTGTGTTTCCCAGCAGCTCAAAGTTAACATTCCCCAAATATCACCCAAATATCTGTGTCCTCATGAAGTTTGTTTGGGGAGGAAGCTGTGACTCGTGGTGGTGGCACAAGACCCCAAATGGAGACTTCCTTGGCAAGGTGGAAGCCTCTTCCCCTGGCACTGCTTCAAGGGACTTTCTTCTCGTGATGCCTCAGGTTTAGCTTTTGTATTTTCAGATTCTGTGCTGCTTTATTGTGTGGGTCTGAGCTTCATATGAGGGGATGGTGAGCTCTGTGCACAGCGCAGGGAGACAAAACAATTCCTGCTCCAGCTGGGCACCAAGGACAAATGATCCAAATCTCATTTGTGTCAAATCTCTCAGGCCCAGGAGCATAAGCAATGTGGGCTAAAGAAAGAAAAACAAGCAGGATGGGACTTCATAAACTAAAACAATAATTGGACAATTAACCCCAATATGCAAATGGACCAGAACTTATTAAAGTGAGAGACCCCGTGACCAGTTGTGCATTTTGGGGCCATTTTGATTCATCTTGGGTGCAGCCCTGGCTGAGCTCTTGTGCTGCCCAAGGTGGATCCATTGAGGCCTCCTAATAAATCCCTGCTTTATTCTTTAGCTCCATCCAGCCTCTGTTCTGGGGCAGCCTTCCCAAGGCATCAGCAGGACAGCAAATTACCTCATCATCTCAGTACCAGGCAGAAAATCCACCTTTATTATGTTATGAACTGTGTGCACAACGGAAACAATTAGCATAGGAGTCAAATCTTGCAGCAGCGAGCAGTGAAGTTAAAAGAGTAATTAGTAATCTAATTTTCTCCCAGAGTGCTTATCTGGGCAGATTTTCTTCACTGATCTTGCTGCGGTTTGACAGCAGCAAGAAGAGAGGGTGGACAGTGCCGGCAGTTTGCATTTGAATTTCATTGTGCTCAAAATAACAGATATGAAAGGTTGATCACATGATTGGCTGGAATCCTAATTAGAGTAACTCTCCATTCACAACCAACTATTCATGAACTGAGGCAGCATTTTGGGAATTAGGGGCAGGAGGGGCCCTGGGGGCTGTACCTGTGTGCTGGGATCCTTTGGTCCCCGGCGATGAGGAGCACGTCACAGAGCTGCTGCTGCTGCAGGTAACTCTCCATCTTGCGGAACGTCTGCTCTGCGTGGTTCGAGGACTGGAAAAACTCATCAGAGCCGTTGGTGCCCATCCCCAGGGAGCTGCTGGTGGTGGACAGCCTGCCAGGACAGAGGCAGGCATGGACACAGCGTTAGAAATGATGGTGTTGATTTTTATTCAAAAGGCAGCACAGAAATTTTTAGCAGTCCCACAATCCTGGTCTTACCGTGGCTTCTTCCCACTTTTTCTCTTTGCTATCTGGAAGTTTTAACTCATAAACCTGCACATAAACTTCACTGTACTTTATTAAACTGTAAACAGCTGTACTTTATTACAGCTGTGTGTAGTAGGGGAGTGTTTCCCCTTGTAGTAGTAGGGTGTGTGCAGAATTTGCCTGCTTCCATCAGTTTTGAGTGGATTGCACAGCACTGACATGGTAAATGCAACCTCCTGAGCACTCACAAGCAGAATCCTTAAAAAAAATCCTGTTTTCCTGTGATACTTACTGCAAAAATACCTCTTGGCATGAAATATTGGATATTACATCTTTAGGTGTTATTTCTGATCTCTTCTTACTTTGTCCATTAAATTACTTGAGTCAATAGTAATGAATCTAATTTAATCAGCACCATATAATTCTAGAGAAATTTCCAAATTAAAAGCTCATGGAGCTTTTACATGGCCTTTAGAATACCAATGCAAATAGTGAAGACAAATTAATTTCTCTGCCTTTCACAGAAATGTACAATATAAATAAATTCCTCCCACTCCAGAATTCTGTTAGCTTTCCCAATTATAGACAACCCACATTGTTTTTTCAAAACATCATTTCTTACAGCCTGTAAATATGGATTTTGATGTAGATTGAAACATCTTCCTGACACTTCCTTAGAAAAATCTTTGTTTTTCTATTCATCTTTTTCTAGTAAATAATAATGCATTTGTTGATATAAATTTATATCACATAGCTTGAAAATGCTGCAATATTTAACACTACTTTAGCTAAAGATTATTTAGAAAAACATTTTCTCAGTATAATATCATATTTTTTAGAATGTATAGCACCTGTTTTTTTAAATTTCCAAGCCCAACTGAGAAATAATGACAGCTGTTGACTAAATTTCCTGGTTGTCTTTGATATTGTTAATGAAAATTCATAAATGATTAGGAGAGATAAGGTCTCTTCACAAAATTAGCATATCAAATTTAGCAGAATATTGGATTACATCCACAATTTAACATCTAGTTCAGAAAACAGAGAAATAAAAAAAGGGTAAGTCGGGTTGAATTGGTAGTATCAGAAAATAGAGATGTTAGATCATTCATTTTCAAAGATCATACCTCATTATACAGCTCATAGAAGTCAAGGGAAATATTTAAAAACCAAATTATAATGTAATATTGAATTGAGACACAGCAGTTTTCCATCCCCTCTTCAAAACATTTCTGTCTTTATTACAACTTCAAATTCATTTTAGCTTGGCTTAGTTTAGTTTTAAAGAAAAATGGGAAAGCCAAGTTCACCTCTAATATGTTTCCTTTGTCATTTTTGACTTACAAAAATGAATTTGCCTCGGTGTGTTTAATGACTCCACTTTCTCATTTGTTTTCTCTCAATGCTTCATAGGCAATGACAAAGCTGCAAAATTGGATTATATGCTCATTAGTTTTGTATCAGCTGCTGGGTGCCAAATTCATACTCTGGAATGTTTTGTTATTTACCTCTTAAGAATCCTTTAACGTTTTTCAGAAAATTATTTTTTGAAAAAATTCTTTTTTTCAGATTCAATAGGTGCACTCTAAGTGTTGTGTCTCAGTACATTGCACTTAGCCTTGATGTTTGCAGAAAAAACCCCAAATAATACTCAGCCATCCCAATTGTAAATAAAGAGTACTGTTGGGGAAAATAAATAATTCCCCATGGCATGTATTTATTCGTGGTTAGAGAATCATTTCCAAGGGAGTGAAAGTCTAATTATTTCATTTAGTCATGGGTACTTTTTTCAGAAGTTTATTGGAGTCACATTTAACTACACCATAAATACCACTAATATAATTAATTATTTCAAAGGCAAAGGTCTTCAGAGACTGAAAAATACTGGAAGCAAAAGCAAGTTGTCCATTAAAATTAATAATATCATTTCTGGTTTCTCTTCAGCAGCTGATTCAAAATGGTAGATATATAATGGAGGGGAAAAATTAAATTCAAAGATAAATATTTATATATTTTCCTTAGTGTATGACTGTCAGACTCAAATATTGACCTTCAGAGTGTAGAATTGGGTAATGATGAATGAAAGTCAGAGATCAAAATATCCTCAAGGCAAGAGTCAGGAAAAGTCCCCTGGAGTCTGGTGTGGGATTCTGGCAGAGGATGCTGAGGGTGCAGCACAGATAAAGATTTATTCCCATAAAATGTGCACAGGTTTGGGCAAACAAAAGCTGAGTATTCAGGAATGAAAGTTTCCAAAAGGGAGGAAAAATATCAATGGTTTGGTCTGAAGAATCAGGAACCCAAATTGTTTCATGTTATCTTTGTGCTGGTGTTCACTGGGATGAGGAGCTGTAATTAGCATTCTTAATAATGGCTTAAAATGTGGATTAGCCTGGAGAGATAAATCTATATTTAAATTATTCTGAACTCACTGAGTTGTATGAATTTCATTTCAGGTAGAGAACCGAGTGAAATCATTCCAGAGTTTTCCTGTAAGGATTTGTGAAGGACACTCAAAATATGGTCCATTTTAAAAGAAACATGGAATTTTGAAACAGAAGATATACACTGAAAACTTGAAGAAATAATCAAAAAGCATTAAGTGTCTGGATGACAAGAAGGACAAAAATACCAGCCAGCGTGGCTGGTCACAATGAATCATGTCAGAAAATTGTATTTTATTCTTTTTTTTTCAAAGTACCAAAGCTTACTGGGAGAAAAACATGAATTGTCAGAAGTCATCTCGCCTTCTGGATGACTTCTGACACTATTTCACATGACATTTTCAGAACTGAGCTGGGATGGCAGGTTCTGAGTGAAATCAATACAAGAGGGAGGAATAACCGGTTTAGCCACGCTTGAAATCTGCCAGGGATTCAGTTCCAAAGGCAGAAAGGTGCTGAGAGAATTCCAGGCAAATCCTGCTCCTGATGCTGCTCCGTGATTTTAATACAGAAAATCATGTGCTAGAAAGAGAGTTTAATTGTTATTAATATTTAATTATTATTATGGGTAATTATAGCATATTGTACTTATTTTCTTGCTATTATGATAGCAAGAAAAAAGGTTTTGGGGAACAGAATTTAAATTGAGAGAGGGAACAGAATTTAAATACAGAGAGGCATCTTTGCCCTTTTCTCATTAAACTTTGGGAAATTTTTTACTTTTCAAAGAGCTGCTTACACCTCTGTTCAAATAATTACCTGAATGAAACACAGGGGAGGAAATGACAGGTAACAGCAAGATTTTTCTCAATCCTAAGAAAGTCAGGACTCAAAAATGATGTGTGGAGGTAAAATTTCATCTTTTCTGTAATCAGAATTGATGGCATGAGTTTTGTGATTCATCCCAGGCCTACAATTCTTTACATTTCTGAATTATGTTAAATTAATTTTCTGTCATAATGGAGAACTCTTCACGCTAATCAGCAGAGCACTCTTCATTAATCAGTATATAAAGGATAAATCCAGATTTCCTCATTATTTAATTAGAATGCAATAACACAAAAATGCCATTCATTTGCCATATCATTTTTAAAATTCAGTGTTTCATTAAATCTCATTCAGTGTGGCCAAAACCAAGAAGCAAACCTGATGACAAGGAAGCTTAGAAGCACAATATTGCATGGAAACAAGGTGATTTATTGGAGTATTTTAATTTTGTTGGTGTAGATGAGGCTATTATTTACATTTTTGAGGTTATTATTTACATTTTTATGGTGACCACTTCCCAGGTGTTTGTTGAATGTACCTGTTTAAGATGCTGTGATATTGGAGAAATCCAGTTTAGCCAAGTTCAGCTGTTGGTGCCATTTATAGGTTTGGGTTTGGGGTGTCCTCCCTGTGCTCTGTAAACCCCACCCCTCACAGATCCCGGATTTCTGGGGGCTTCAGCTCTGTGGGATGTGCTGGAGCTGTGCCCGGGCAAAACTGCAACCCCACCAGTTCAGTTGGTCTGTGCAGCAATATTTCCAGTGCAGATCATCATTTTTTTCTTTTCTCTCTTTTTATTTATTGCTTATTTAAAAGCGCAGCTCAGCCCCTTTCCCCAGCCAGTTCCACCCTGCTCAGCCCTGGGAGCTCTGCCCCTCCGGCTGCTGACAAAAACTCCTTTCCTGCAAAAATCCCATCATCTGTCACAGCTAAACCCCAGCAGCTGGCTGAGAAATTAAAATATTTCAGTTAGAAAATAAGAGAGAAAAATTTAGAAGCCGTTTCTGAACACAGATAAAATAATGATAAAGTTGTATCAATGTATTAATTGGTGCTGATAAAATTTTAGCATATCAGTAACTGTCCCAGCCCCTGGCTTGAAATTTCTGCTGGAGTCATCTTCATTTTTTATTCTTTATTGTGGTTTTTAGGGTATGGGTGAAAAGATTTGTCCTAAAAGAGTGTGGGAAATTGTTGATGACTGCTGAGGTCATAACATTAACATGAGGTTGTAATGAGATAGAAAATGATGTAGCAAATGAAGAAATAAGTAATTAAAATTTATAATTTTTTTTCATTTAACAGAGAAACTCCTGAGTTCCCAACTAAACTGAAAGCTCTGACAATTCCTTTAGAGCTTGGAGCTCTTGAAACTGCCTGGTTTTAGCAATTTTTATTGCCAAGGCTAGCACAAACTGTCCACTTGTCTCAGTCAGTGTTAGTTAAAATAACTTTTCCCATTTGGGATTAGAAGTGTAAATGTGCATTTCATGAACTGCAAACCACATTTAGCTCATTTGAGTTTTGTTCTTCCCCCAGACATGACAATGTACAGACAGATGTCATCGTGATTCATAGCAGGATGAATTTGGGTTAGGATATTTTGAATCCCCCCAGAAATAGAAATCAGGGATTTGTTGGGGTAATTCCAGTGGGAAATGGGAGCTGCACCCAAACTGCAGAGCCTGAGCCTTCTCTCAGCTGTGGCCACTCTGATCTTGAGGTACAAAAATGAGTCAATCCAAACACTCTCCTCAGAGAGCTGTTTCCCTTTGAAAATTATAAATTTATTATTTTAACAGAGGAATTGCAAAATTATTTTCTAGTCTCTGCAGATTAGTGTGTGAACTCTCTTGATTGTTGATCTAGATTAGATTTGATTTTCTACTGTTGAAAGATCTCATGTCTACAGAAGGGTTTTATACTCATTGTTTTATGCAGATAATTGAGAAATTGAATAATCCTACGTACATAGAAAAGGGTTTCTAATGGTTCTCATCCTGGTACAGAACTAATCTGAACATGAAACTTTGCTATAAACATTCTTAAAATTACTTAAAAACCCTTTTTTCTGTGGCATAGAAATTGGAGCTGTAGCAGTATCCAATCAACCTGGAGAGAACACTGCCTGCACAGTCTGTTTTATTTAATAGAAATGTTTCTATATTCAGGGGTGAAGTGAGTGCCTCAGACAAATCATTTCAATTAATGCCAGTTTAAATCACCATTCAAGAACATTATCCTCCAGGAGAATTAACACTGTGTTCATTTAAGTTATATAATAAAGTGTAACTGAGTGAAACTTTTCAGGTAAAAGGATAGGAGTATTTTATATATTATCATCTTAAAATTATCCTTTGTTCTGATAATGCCAGGTGGTCACTGCAAAGCATGAATTCCAAACTCACATTTGTAGTACATGATTGTGTTGGAGGGAAATTAAAAGTGAAGGAGAAACTCATTGAGGTTGAGTATTTCCTGCTTGACTTCCTGGGAACAACTGATAATCTTTCTAAAGAACAAAAATTGTATGACCAGAAGGCGTGATACAGCATGATTCTGAGCTGTCAGAATGTACAAAATGAAAAATAATGGCTTAATGCTGTATCTGAGCCCGTGGCATTTTTCTTTAGAGGACATGGAAAACAAAATACAGGCCAATGGCAAGAAGAACTGGTTTTCACTCCAAGCCAAGCTATTGCCAGATGAAGATAATTAACTCCATGTTTGTTCCCTCATTAAGCACTTTTCAGAAAGGCTCCTGATGGGAGAGCATGAGGGGAGGAAGAACCTGTTTTATTCTGTCCCTTTTGACTGTTACTGGGAAAAGTGGAGCAGAGAGGAGCAAAGGGAGATCCAAGTACAAGAAAAAAACGTGAAGTGGTTGTGCCTGCAGTGAGCAGAGCTTTGAAAGGCAGAGAGTAACAGTCTCAATAGCAATTATCCCTGCCCCTGCCAATCTGAGCCTCGCAGCTCATCAAGGATGGATCCTGCTGGGAGATTTCTGCAGATCCCTTGGTTTATTAAACCTCAAACCACTAATGCCTTCATACGTGCTTCTCACCTCTTCTTTGTTTTTCATCAAAGACAAAGGGAAACTATTCTTGGGCTTCTCATGACCATCTCATTTTTTACATTTTTCCTTTCCTGCATTTAGCTGGATCCTCACTAACAAATAACAAGACTTATCACGCTTTCCCCTTCAAGTGAAACACGATCCCCTAGATGAAGGCACTACTTCAAATTTCATTTTGCTGTATGAGACACCCCCAGTCACGTAAAAATCTCCAGGCTTGTTCCAAAATATCTCCTGACCTGATTAAGCTGATCTGCTGGATACCTCATTCAAAGCTAAACACTACTGCAGTGGGGAGAAAAAAAGTGATTTTTTAACCTATTTAGCCCTGTCATAATTACAGATTTATTAGAAATGAGGGAAAGAGGATGTGTTAAAGATCTGGGCAGCCTCACAGGTAGAAATCAGAGATGAGAGGTAGACTGAAGTTTTCTATTCTGTTTGAAGGTTTTTTAAGCCACATATACTTATCTGTGATCAATTCTCTCCTTCTCTTAATTGTGCAATTACACCCTGAGAGAGTTTCCCTGTTAAAGCCAAATATTTCTGTGTGTCCCTGGGTACAGATATGCTGATACCAAAGTACACTCCAAAGCCAGTTGTTATCTTCTGAGCTTCTGTGTCAGAAAATATAACTCAAACCTGGGTCTGGAAAGGAATTCAAATAACTTAGCATGCTGTATTCATTTCTGGCTCAGTTGAGGGCTTTTTCTTTCAAGTCAGTACAAGCAAACCAGCATATTGTGAATGCCCTTCCATATTTACTGGAGGGAATTTTGAATGTTATAAATTCTGTAGACTATTGTGCTTTAGCTCCTGTTCTTACCTTTGGTCCCTGACTTGACCTTAATAACACCTGAGAAATATTTTAGCATTTATTATTATTTATCATTGTTAATGTCAGAAATAATACCCACTGAACATCTCCTGTGCTAGCTCAGAAAGGAAGGGAGTTGAGGCAGCCCCTTACAGGAATTCCTTAGCGAGGAAACCTCTATTCATGAGCCCAGAGCGCCCCTGTAAGACAGAGACAGAATTGTCTTTACAACCTTTACAAACAGAACATAAGGGCTGCTTTAATTTGACACTATCAGGTGTATTTACCAGTATTTCTGACAACCTGGCTTCATAAAAGCTGTGCTCTCAATGCCATTAGTGACTTGGCATTTATCTGGACAGATAATAATGATAACTTGTTCCAACAAGCCAGGGTTTGTGCCAGCGTCACTCACTGCAATTGAATCTGAATAAAAAACATGAAATCTAAATAAATGTAGCACATTAAACCAAAAGAAAAACAAAGAAAGGCTAAAAGTGTGTAATTGATATGAACTGTGAAAAATATTGCTTATATTGTTGTTATTATTATTACAGGTTTTTTTCCCAGAGTGCCAGTAGTAATCACTAGGCTGGAGAGAGGCAAATTTCCATTGTAATGTGGTTATACAAATAATAACACAGCGATTTTATTGCATTTATTCATAAAATATTGTCCTTCCAGTCCTGAATTTATTACTTTTTAAATTATGTTAAAGTTAGGTTTGGATTCACTTTAAGTGAAAAAATGTAAGGAAACTTTAAACAGCTGAGGAGTGATTGGGGTCTGCTTGAGAGAGGAAGGGAGAGGCACATTTGGGAGCATCCCATGGGAGCTTCCTCCCAAGCAACTTCATTGGCATTTTGTACCACCAAGCCACTCTACATCTCTTTTTTAGCAGAAAATTGGGGATCCTTTAAGTGAATAAAACAAATGAAGGCAAAAGAATTAATCCTGACTTACAGCCTGATCCTTTCTGTGCTGCTCTGAGCTGTTCTGGTTGAGCAGCCTGGCTCCTGCAGGATCACCAGGCTGGAACTTCCTTAGGAAGTTGTTTTGCTCTGCTCCTAAATCCCCTGTGACAGCACCAGGGACTGCACTGCTGGGGAATTACTGGGTCAGAAAGGTCAAAAATCCATCCCAAGCCACTGCACCAGCACACAGACATGGGTGGGGATAAGGAGGCAATTTCTGCCTTTAGGTGTAGCTTGCCATAAAGTGAATGATGAGCTGGAGAGAATCCCTTGTGAGTGACTTTTGTGATACAGAAATGAGAGTCCTGACCCAGAACCAGCATTTTCATCTCTAAATGATCACCATATATCCATTATAAACATGATAGAGCACCCCAGTTTTTGTTCAGAGTATGTATTTATTGTCTGATCAAAATATTATTTTATATATGCATGTATGTGTATATATATATAATTTTCTTTTATATATATATAATATATATATGTATATCTATATATATATATATGTAAAATATAAAAATATATATAAAATATATTTATCTCCCTGCTCAAAAGGTGGTCAGAAATGGTGCCATCAGAGCCAGCCTCTCCTTTGCCTTTTCCCTGAGTGCATGACAAAGGCAGAGCTCCTGCTCTACAAAGATGAATGTCTGAAACATGAACCCCAATGGATCCAAACTGAAGGCAATGTTTGAGCAAATATTCTCAGCCTGGAATCAGAGATTTTGCTCCGGTGGTCGTGGCAGAGAGGGGAAGAGGAGCTGCCCCCAAAGATGTGGAACATGACTAAGGTAAAATTGCTGAGGTATTTTTGCCTGCATATGTGTGTGTGCATCTCTATTTCCTCCCATTCTGCAAGGTTCTGAAATGGTCTGACATGGAGACAGAGCTTTCCTGAGCATCTGTGCTAAATGAACACTGCAAAAGAGGTTTCCCTAGCAACTCAAACCATATGTAATAGCTTAAAATAGCTTTTCTCCAACTCCTAGGATTTCTTAGTGGTTTGCTCACAGTTTCCATTTAAATCAAGGTATGTTTGCCCTGTTCAAAAAAGGTTCTTCATTTTCCCAACTTCTATTAAAATGAACAGGGTTTGGAAATGCTCATTTCTTGTCAGGATGTCTCCTTTCCTCTTAACTTGTAACTTATCAGGTAAACTGAAGCATGGCAGAGGGTGACACTGGCAGTCCACTTTCTCAAATGTGTTGCCTTTGTTTGCTGTTCAAAACATTTTATTGGAATATATTGGTTTCTAATATTTTTATAATGGGAAGTCCCAGCAGGCTTTGATTTCTGTGATGTCAGTATAATGAGAAGATAATCTGTGCAGCTCTGAAATATAATGGATCTCTCATAGTGTACATGAATTCCACTTTGCTTTGCAAAGCTGTGTGCAGCAAATCTGGATGTTTGAAAAGCCTGCTCAGTTCCTGTTGTATCCCCAGGAAAATGCTTTTTTACATGAGGGAACTGTGATACCAGAGCCTGGGTGATGGCTCCGAGGCAATAAAAGAGGCAGGCAAGAAATCTGAGACATAACCCATATCTTGATTTTCAGATCCTGGTCATGAAGCTAAAAATTTAGACTGAGAACACTTGAATTTGATTAAATCAAATGTTAATATCCAGGTAAGAATTCTAGATTCGTGTCCCAAGGTTTTCAAAATATGTACAACAAAACTGAAGGAAGGGCCAGGTATCAGCCATTGCTTTCCTTTCCTCTAAAAATGTTTCTTTGGCCTAAATGGGTTTTAGTGGAGAATGTGATGAACTTTTTATTCTGTAAAGCAGCATGAGAATACAGTGCCTATTTCCTGACAAAACACTCTGAAACTGCATCCATTTAGATGCTCTAGCACATACTTAAACCTGAAGTGAAGGCAGGATGTTCCTTTAAATACTTTTAGTTCTGCTCTTGCTCCCTGGGAGCAGCAGACAGGTTTTAGTGAAATATCCTGACTTGTCCCATAGGATGGAAACAATCACTACAATGAAATCAAAGGTTTTTTAAGCTAAGAATTCTTGGATGGGCAGAATTTTTGTGAAGAGCCAGGCCCTCTGGTCTTGTTCTAGCTGGTTTAATTTGTTTTGAATTGAGTTTTTACTGTTGAGCATGAAAAAGGAGGGAAGGGGTTGGTCTGGGAGCAGATTTGCTGCCACAGCAGGGTGGGAATTTCCAGTGCTGGTGTTTGTGTTGATGGAGTCACTGAGGGGGAATCTGATGCCATAGAGGTTAAATTTGGTTATAACTTTGTTTTAGACATTATTTCCTTTATGTTTATACCCTATACTTATCTTCAGCTCTTTCTGTGAATCCCAACAGTGCTTCAGCTTCATTTTTAATTTTCACCCTGCACACCAACAGGTGCACAACAAGTGAGCCACAGTCTTATTTAATTGCCTGATATAATCATTCCCTAAATACATTAGGGAATTATTTTGTTCTAGCAGAATGAAAGGAGCTAAACCAAACTGGTCTAGTTTAGTTGGCCAAATTTAGCTGCTTGATTCCAGCAAATAAATCCCTTTATTTTTTAAATGTGTAGGATTTTAGTATTTTCCTCAGTACAATATTCCAAAGTAAACAATTCAGCCACAAACCAAGGGTGAAAATAAATAGTTTCTTTCTGTTAGGATCCTCTCTGGCTCTAACTTTGAAACCTTCTCCCCCTTTTCGCAGAATGTTTCACCAACCATCTCATTTCTTGTTGATCTTTCAGTTGCAAAATCTCAGTGGGTCTGTAAAAACTGCTCTGCATTGGGCACATGTGTTTAATCATCTCCTTAACTTTTTCTGGAGACATTAAGAAGTGATTTTAAGAACAGTAATAACTCTTTAAAAAGTCATTTAACAGCTGTCTTTGCTGAGAGCAAGCTCTGTGGAGTGAAAATGAGAAGATAATTGAATCATAAAAAAATTGTTTTGAAATGACTGGAATTGTCCTAGATTGTTAAATTACTATTAAATGGCATTTTTTTCCCTTGCCTGTAATAATTCATCTTTGAAAGCTAGGCTTGTTAAATGTAGGCCTGTAAAATAGTGTGTGTTTCTAGTAAATCAGATTATTTCTCATTATAGACTTCTTGGTGGGTAGACAGGGTTAGACTTGATGACATCCAGAGCTCTTTTTCTGCTTAAATTCTCCTATGAGTCTATTTATCTAGCTATGAAAAAAAAATTTTGAATGAATATCCAGTCCTTCCACTGGGTGAATATAAAATTAAATTCAAAATACAATTCTTCTCATTCCTTTCATCTTTAATAGCTGTTTCAACCCACTTCAATACCCCATTTTTTTGCTTTCAAGTTCTTCAGAAGATGTCATAATAGAAGGTGAGAGCAGGAATACATCCCAGGGATGCCTTTGGGACATTGTGATTCTAATTTCTGTACCAAGAGCTCTTGTATGAGGTCACAGCATTGGTTTAGTCAGAATTAATTCATTGGTCACTGCTCAGTGCATTTGCTCTCGGCCTCAAAAGGCCTGTTCCTCTTTGTGAATTATCAGCTGCTGGGAAAAAAATAAAAAGGTGTTTTTCCTCTTAGATTTTAATCCTGCATCAGATACCACTTACTATAATTTTATAGATTTTCCACACTTAGCAAACATTAGATATCAAATTTTCTTGCTTACCCCCAGCTACCCTATTTCAACCAGTTGTGAGTGAATTTCCATAAAATAATGTCACTTCTGACCCCTCTCAAATCAGCCACAAACATCTTAAACAGTCCAGTTTCCACTCATATTTGACCTTTAGCTAAAGATCATTGTTAGAAGAAAATTAGTTTTTGCTTGTCCTTGAGGTAACAAGGAAACATTTTGTTTGTCCATTGCAGGCTTGCAGAAAATCATCTTTTTAAAACACGCTCCTGGAATTGATATTAAGGTGTTATAAATTCTATGGAAACTGGAAAATTCTCCACAAGACACAAACATAATTTCTTTCCCTTGTTGCTACTTCTTGCCAAATTATACAGTGTAAAATTCATATAATTATTATTTCTAAGGACTTAGAAACATAACTTAAGTCAACAAGAATTTGCCAAGAATAACATGTCAAAGTAAACTGAAGTGCCTCATTAACAGCTTTTACTAGAAATTATGGAGAACAGAAAAGAAATAATTGCCATGTATCCCTTGAACGTAAGAGTATTATTTTTCAGTGGGTTATATCAGTGCAAAGTTCAGCCTCCAGGACTGTCTGGAGTTACCCATTTTGGAACAAGGGTGAAACTGGTTTGAAATCATACCATTAAATTATCAATGGAAAATGGCATTAAATTATCAATGGCATTAAATTATCACTGACAAATAGGAAGGTAAATCCAACTGGGTTCCTAAGGAACTTAGCACTGAAGCTCCTCTATATTGTCTCATAAATTTATTGAAAAAATGAAGAGAAATCTTTGATATTATATATTACAATTGGAGCTCAAGCTGAAAAGAGTTGCATGTATGGTGGGGAATTGGATCAGAACTGAATATTAAATCACTAAATCAGGGTTATAAAATCAGAACTGAATACCAGCTCAGCCAGTTGGAGACATTATCTGATAAACACAAGACGGAATTTATTTGTGCAAAGCGCTGGTTTTGGGAACAAATAACTGCAAAAATGTACAGATGGTTTGGGAACAGGTCCCTGGTACAGAGGCAGGAGCTCCACATGAATCACAAGGCAGGCACAAGCAACAGCACCACATTGTTGATAAGAGAAAAACAACTTCTGAGGACATTCCAACAGATTTGAGTCAGGATGACACAGAAGGAATCCAGCTCTCCACTAGGACTGCCAGATCCAACAGGAGCACATCCAGCTCTGCCCACTGAGTCCAGACAGAGCTGCTGGGCACAGGCAATGGAATATCAGAGCTGTAGGGGAGGGATTCTGGGACCAGACTGCACAAACTGCAGCTCTTTACACTTGCAGCAATTGTCAAACATAGGCAAAGGGTGTCAGGAAGTAAAGTGTGGCAATAAGAAGAATAAGGAGAACAATATATATATTTTTTTTTAAATGTGTATATATATATATATATATATATATATATATATATATGTATATATGTATGTGTATATATATACACACAGATGTATATACACTGAGGGGGAAGACCAAGGCATAAATGAGATTAATTTGTACTGTAGACAAGCGAGGAAGCACCTAAACCTAGTTGGTCCAGCTTTGTTGAAATGCTGTCTGACTACATGTCCAGCATTCTTTATCAAGCTTCTAAAATACTTATTTGTTAAGCTTAAATTTTTTTGAAAGTTTTTTTCAAACTGATGGAGGTTGAGTGAAAATAAAATTGGAGGAGTTCTGTTTTAAAAAATAAGGACTGCCATGATGTGAGCTTAGGAATTGTTATTTCTAAACTTTACCTTGGGCACCAGAGATTGTTCATGGAACTGAATTCTTGCCATGACAGGGAAGCAGTGTGGGGATGCTCCCCCTTTATCACCTTCTCTGCCCAGAGCACACCTCAGTCCTCCCTTTCACTGCTGCCTTGGGATGCATTGTCTGTCCTTCCTGTGCTCCACGTTTATTTGGGTACCCAGAACTTCCCTCACAGTGCCAAAAGCTCTCTCAATCTCATTTGACCAGTGGCTTCATAGGATAACTCATATCTTCCCTTTTCACCAGGAAAATCATCACCTATTTTTCTTTATTTCACACTGGAGTGGGAGCCAAGGCTGTCATCTGCTACTGGAGGTAAAAGCAGAACTCAAGGGAAAACCCTCAGATAGGGGAAATATTCTGAAATAGTCATGTACATGTGTGTGTGTTTATGTGTGTGTCAGAGACAGTGAAGAAAATAATCTGATAGTTATTTCCATATGTCTGCCAGAACCAAAAAAATGTGAATTTTCAGATCTTGAGATGAACTATCAAAATAGCTGTACATCAAAAATAGCCCCCACAGAACAGGATTGCCTTTGGGAGGAGGCACCTCCCAAGTATCTGTTTGCATGTGCATCAGTAATGACTGTTTGGATTACAACATCAAAAGATACTATTAGAATTAATTAGAAATATGTTTTGTCTCATGTGGGAAATTAGACAACATTTGTCCTAGAATTTGTCCCAAGCTAGAGTTTGTCAGCAATTTTTCACCCACATAATTAGAAAAAAAGATGCAGAAGAGAAAAAAGGTGAATGGATGCTCCATTTACTATTGAAGTCTAAGTGCATTTGGGCAACTAGGAAATACTTAAGCAGCACACAAGGTCTGCAATAGCACACTTGTGGAATCACACACCTGGCAGGCATGCAGGAAGGGATGTGGTAATGTGGCAGAATGTTGATAAATGTTGAACACAGTGCTCTCATGGAGAAGTCAATATCTGTAAGCCTAGAAATTATTAAGAGAAGTAGTTGAAGTAATTAAATATAAAAATTATTCTTTTTTGGTGGTTTCAGTGCTTTGTCAGTCTGTGTGTGCACACGTGTGTCCATGGGGAGCACACAAAGTTTCTGTTGACTGTCAGGATCTAACAACCAAATCTTCCCAGTGTGTGCTGCTGTGTCTGCATCACTGCCACACCACTTTCCTTGAAAGGAGTGGAAATGTTTCCTGTGCCCCTGGCAGAGGAGCCTGACCCTCACAATGTTCCATCAGGACAGGTCAGAGATGTCAGACAGATCAGAACAGCTCGAGTGCTCAGCTCCCCCAGCCCTGCCTGCTGAACCACCCCCAGGTGATTCCCCATGGGCTCCTACAGAGTCACTGCAGCTCCTCTTTAAGCCGAACCTGAAATCTCTGGAGGTGTTTTCCCTTCCTTGGCACAGCCATGTTCCACAGGTTTAGCTTGCTGATCACCCCAGTAACATCAGAAAATGCTGCACTGGGAAATGGACTCCACAAATAAAATAACTGGGTGGCTCTGCAGACTTTAGCTGATTTCTCTCTTTTCACCCAGGCAGAGGTCCCAGTTCTCATTCAAGGAGCAGATGGGTGAGAATCAGATAAGGTCAGTAAATTAATGTTGTCTGCTGTTTATCTTTTTTCCAAACTACTGATGTAACTCCCATAAGGATCTCAGAGCAGGTCGAGACCCATCATTTTAGATGCTTCTGTTTGAGCAGCAGTGGGCCAGCCAGTCCCCAGGACCCTGAGAAACTCCTTACCCTTGTGCCAATAAACCATTTATTTATGGCCCAAAATGTGTTGGTTGACCACACAGTAACTGGCTATGATTAGGACAAAACTAATGAGTTTTAATCACTTCAGCCTAATTTACTTTGTCACTTATCATGGGATATAATTCAGGAGCAAGCCCATGGCCCAGAAGGGTTTCTTAAATCTTGCACTATTTAATTTGGGGACAGGAATACCAAAATGGGTTGAAGAAAGCAGAAATAAGTGTATTGATGATCATGCATGGAACTGTTGGTTGGTACTTTATTATTTAACTTTCCTCCTCAGTAACCAACTCTTATTTCGTCAAACCCCAGGGTGCTCCCTGTCCAGCACTGACAGCATTCAGTCCTGAGGTCTGAGGAAAAGAAAGCTCACATTTTTCTGAAGAAATTCAGAATATTCTTTTTTGCATTTCCAAAGTTTTCCATGGGAAGCATTAAACTCTTAGTAGAAACTGGTTTCATATTCTGCTAAGGGTTGAGGAATTGGCCAGATTGTCCCCCTTTTTTACTATTTTGGATTTCCATGTGACATTCAGCAAAGTCCTGCTTTAGATCCACCTAAAAATGGGACTTCTCCAGGCAGAGGAAAATCCACTGGTGGAGAGAGGGCTGCTTTGAAGGTACAGAGCTTTTGTGGTCTAAAAGGTGAATTTGTCTTTAATGTCCTCAGGTGTGGGTGTGAAATTTGATCAATTGATATTTGAAATACCTGCACAGCTCCTGCTGTGGTGGCTCTGGCAGTGTGTGGGCTCAGGGTAACCTGCAAAAACCTGATTTTTGTGTGTCAATCACCAGCAGAGCCCATTAATTACCATTGATTGGCACTACCTGGAACTTCTAAAGGAAAAGGGGACCTGGAATGATGTAAAAGCACAATGTCAAAGATGAGACATTTTCATCTCTTCAAAACAATATATTCAGATATTGATATCTACATCCTAGATTTAGGTAGATGTAGGTATAAGGCTGCTTCTCCTTATTTCTTCTCAGTATCTCATTTCTACCCAGCCAATTAATGTATTAATTAATGTGTGGCCTGTGCTGGATGCTGTAGGGGAAAGGAACAGAGTTTTACCTAATGATTTCTGTTGATCCATATTTAAGAAATTTGAGCTATGTTGTCCTTAATGGTCAGTTTTATTTTCTTGAAATAAATTTTAATTATAGAGAAACTCATAGCCATGAATCACTTTATAAACAATTGATTACCAATTCAGCTTTTTAAGATGTATGTTAAAATAGGTTTTAATCTGTAACATGCAATGATGGCTTTCTCTGAAATCTTAAAGGAACCCACTTATTTGACTATAACAATATATGATATGTGCAGTTCCAAAACTATCCTAAAAGCTGCAACTTCCAACAGTTCAAGAGCAGAACTTAAATTGGAATGGATATGAAGGTACAAAACTTCAGAAGACCTTAGCAGAAACTTTTTATATAGCTGGAGAAAATGTCACATCTTATTTTAGAAGGCAGTGGTTTATTACCTCCCAAACTGAACTGATTAAGGGTTTTTTACCTCCTTCTTCACATTTGTAGAATCTTATTTGGATGAACAAGTGTTCTTTATTTTCTTCAAATTAAATTAATTTTCCTTCTAAGGTGTGTCTAAAACTACATTTTTTTCAGGAAATTTTTGCTGTCATTTGAAATGTTGTACCAAGGGTTTGCTGCTTCCCCATTCCAAACCAGCACCCTTGGAAACACACAGAACTCCCACAGTCCTTCCTCAGGGCTTTTATTCTGTCATGATTTTATCTGGTACCTATTGACTGCTGGGACTGGTTTCCAAGTGACATTTTGGAATGCAGTTTTTGCTGTTCCATCTGCAGATGTTCCCCACAGCAGATTCACAACTTGAGAAATAATAACTGCTAAAAATATGCAAGCTGTCAGCTTGGTTTTTACTGAGAGAACTGTAACTTCAAGTGAGATAAATTTGTATCTAAATGCAATGTAATACATTTAAATTATGTCCAAAGACTGATAGCAATCTCATCAAACAGTGCAAACAATCATATCATAAATGTTTGACTTGAGTCCAAGGTGGGGAAAGGACTCAAGTCAAACATTTATGATATGATTGTTACAAAAATGTTGCTAGATAAGCTAAAAATACTGACATGAGTTTTGAAAAAGAAAACATAAAAAAAACTTAATTAAATAAGTGGTATTGACATTGTATTCTTTGTTATTCACAACTTAAAAACAGCTCTTCCTTTATGCTTACACCTCTAAGCTCTCATAGCTGTGATGTTTTTTCACCTGACCTTGCAGAAAAGATTTGTCTTAGCCTACTAAACAAGCTGTGAAAGTACTGGGATTTCAAACAAACCCTTAAAAAAAGCAAAGAATGATGCTTCCTTTGCACTTTGCACTTGGTTCAAGGTTAATTTTACTTGCCAGGAAGACAGTAAAAGAAAATCAGTGAGAAATCTGAGAGATCAATGGCAACCACAGAGCCCATGCACCTCCAGCAGCTCCCATTTGTCAAAGTTGCACCCATTGATAAAGTCAGAATGAGGACAGGATGTCAGGAGGCTCCTTTTTTCATTGCACTCACACATAACAAATCAAGAGAAGGAATTGATATGCTGGGAATGTTGATGGAGCAAATTTGACAAACTGGCAGGTTGTATGCATATGGAAGAGTTATGGAAGGATGTAGCTTAAGCAAAGATCACAATTTCATGACAATGTTTCTGTTCATCTTTCTGATGCAGAAGTGCTCCTTCTCCTCTGAGTGTGGGTGTGCACAGACACAGAGTGAGATGAATGCACTAAGGAACTCTGGCTGAAAACAAAGACACTTTTAGGGAATAACTCGGAAACAAGTCCGCCTTTCCAAGCGCACACTTCAAAACTCCTACCTCTCTGCAGACTCATCTGCATTTTGTTCTGTGATCATCTGCAGCTCCTGCGTGGTTTTACTTGACTCCTCTTTGCCGGAGTTTTCCTGGGTGCTGCCGCTTTTTGTGCTGTCCTCGCTGGAGCGCAGCTGCTCGATGAGGCTGTGCTGGTGCCAGCTGTGGATGGAGCGGTGGTGCCCCGGCGTGGGGCCGGGCACGGGGGCCAGGATGTTGTGGTGCACGGGGCTGCTGTTCTTCTTCAGCCCATTCCTGTCCCGAGAGTGGCTCTTCAGCCTGCTCTGCACCGGGGTGCCCCTGTGCTCGAAGCCTTCCTGCTGGTGGCAGCCCCCGGAGCCGGCGGAGCCCTGCGAGGGGTGGCTGAACCACCTCCAGCGGAGCCTCAGGATCTGCTTCACGTCAAACTCCTTCTTCCCAGACACTGACATGGTTTTTTTTCCAGAGAGGAAAAAAAAAATAAAAAATACAAAAGCCTATTCTTTCAGGAAGGAAATGGATTCTTTGTTATCTCTTCTGTTTCAACTCCTCTTCTTAAGGAAAGGCAGCAGCGGAACAAACGCGGGCAGCTCTGCGCCTCTCTCGTGATGAATGCACCGCGAGCGATGCCGAGCTGCTGTTAGCTGTATAGGTGGGAATCCATACTGACAGGATGATGAGGTCAGACCTTAAACAAGTAAATCAGCTTAGCACAGGAAAGCAGCGACCATAACACTCCCCAGCTGCCAGGCTTACACACTCGCAGCTCCACAGCGCTCTCCCCATATATAACCCAGCCTCACATGATCCTCAGGGAGCCCGAGCTGCGCCTTAAGATGCAGGGGAGCACGCACAAATAAAGCGACAACACTTTCTGTCTGTCTCAGGGCGCTCTCCATCCAGCCTGCTAATTAGCAATGCTGCTTTTCACGGCGGATTTACAGAGGATGCTTCCAGGCGGGTCTTTGGTGGCGATTCTCTGCGAAACTCTCCCGCGGCTCCTTAAGGGAATGCGTTTGTTTGTCTGGCTGTGTAAAATTCCTACAAATGGCCTCGGTGTGGTAGCACTTACCTAAAGGAGAGGCAGCCTTTGGATGCATGCTGCAGGACTGGCTGTTTTCTCACCTTCCGATGGGTTTCTCCATAGAATTGCAGGGCTCGGAGAGGAGAGGGAGGGAGCTCAGGAAAATCGGAGATGTGCTCCCTGAATGACTGGATCTGTGGCAGGCACAGTTTCCTGGCTGAGTGCCTGTGTAAACAGCCTTTCCCATCCTGCTTTTGATTTCTCACGGACAGTGAAACACTCGTGGGGTTTTTTTTGAAAACACCTTTCTTTTCTTTCTTTTGGTAGCGTGCACCGTAACGCGTTTTCAGCAAATTTAACAGGGGAGAGGTTTTCATTCCCATCCCTTGGTCACCAGGCAGGGCTGTGAGAACCGTCCCCTGTGCGGTTTGAAATAGTGTACACAGAATGTTTTCATCTGCAAATTGAAAAGAAATGAATGGACTGGATTTTTTTTAATGTTATATTCTCCCAGGTTGGCTACTGATGGTCTATCCAACTGCAAGCAGGGTGCAGAAATAGCAAAAGCTGTAACACAAAGTCAGTAGAGCATGATTCAGAGAGGACCCCTCTCAACACACCTCTCCTCTCAGACCTTCTGACATTAATTTCATTTTTCTCTGTTTTTTCTGTGAGCTTTTCTTCTTTTTTTTTTTGCCAAAATTCTATGATCGGACATCGAACATTCAAATAAAATCCGCTCTTTATTCTTTTGGACTTCATATAGTACAAGTGAGGAAATGTGAAGCAGAGTTTAAAAAAACTTATAGAATAAAAAACAAAATGAGAGGATGGGACTAAGGAATTTGCAGTTTTTATGCTGGGCTCTGCTGTTCCTGTCCTATTCACGGTATTCAAGCAAAGGATGTGCAGCATCATGGGCTGGATGCACGTGAGAGAAATTACAGAATGAGTGAAGAACTCATCCAAATAATTGAAAGCTCTTTTCCTATCTAGATCCATAGAGGGAAAGACTTTGTACAAAAGAAAACCTGTGTGAAAGGCTTGGCCATAAAAGGCAGAAAGGAAGGAGCTGAGGGAAGGTTTGACAGACGTAGCCCATGCATATTTGTTGCTATAGAGAACACTAAGGTTGAGCTGTTGCAATTAAATGTACATTAACAAGATTTCCTTTGAGATGTTCTAGGAATTGAGAGAAGCTAGAAAACTTATTCAACTTCTAATAAGTTACATTAACAAGAAGGTGTATAAAGGCCTTAAAGTGCATTTAATAAGGGGGTTCAAGTCAAGCTTGGTGAGGATATGAGCTAATAAAGAATCCCTGGTATTTGGTTTGGTATCCCTGCTACCAAACTTCAGGGATATTAAAAGATTTATACACAGTGAGTGGATCAGTGAAAAGGCTGGGCATTGAGCAGGAGAGATTATTGTATATCCAGAAGTTTAAGATGTTTTCACATTTTATTGATGACCTTTTACAGCAATCTAAGACTTTCTGAAGACCCAAATGTTTCAGCTATTTTTTTCTTGCATTACATGTATATAATATTCAATATAATGTTTCTTGACTTCTCAGTTTCAGCCTGCACACCTGGGGATATTTTTCTTTTCAATTTCACACAAGTAATGAGACTCAGTAGTATCTCTGTATATTCCTGAGGATTGCCTACATGGCGATTTGACATCTATTTTAGGGAGAGAGTCTTTATATACCAAGTTAATGAAATAATTTATGATGAAATCTTGTAGAGGTGGACAGAGAACACGTTTTCTTGCTACTCTTTAATCAGGTCATTGAGCTATCTCAGCAGCTCTGTCAGCTCCTCTTAGCAACAGCTCTGATACATTTAATCCATATTTTTCCACCATGTCACAAAGCTTCTGTCGGTTTTCTTCCCTTAAATCTCTTTTGCTGAAGTCATCCCCTGCTCTGAGATATCATCAAAAGCATATTCCTTGCATTTTACAGGGGAATGTAGAAGCAGCACTTCTGCTTGTGAATTACTCCTGTTCCTGCTCAGTACAGGTTTTAGCAGATGTAGTGAATCTAGCTAAAATTAAAATAGTCAACCTGGACATTTGCTGAAGAGACCATTCTGCTCAGAAAGTCAGCTTGAGTCAGCACAGGATATGTTTCACGTGGGGCATAAGGAGATTATTTTTTACAGAGCTTGTTAGGGCTCTGGCTAAAATATCAGTGTGCTGTACCAGCTCAACATAAGTGAATTGATAACCCAAAATTTCAGGCCTGAAATTATTGGAAGTGTGGCATGTATATGTATAACCCTGAAGGAGCTTTATGCCATGTACCTGCTTTTCACCATTTTCATTTATTCCCTGGTGAGAAAATTAGTTCTCTTCAACCTGAATGCGATGAGTGTTTACTTCTGGGTGATTTCTTTCTGCATCTCTCACATATTTTTAGGTGAATCTCTGACTGGGTTCAACCTTCTAAATGAGAAAAGAGACACGATATAAGATGTTTCTCTTATTCCTAGCCCTAATTTAAGGCCTTTGGTCTCATTTAGATAAATAACCACATAACAGCATTATTCTTTCCCCTCATGGCTGGAAACCTCCAAAGAACAGGATTTTCTAGGACCACAGCAGGTCCAGCCAGGCCACCAAGAGGCTCAGGCAGGTGGAGCATGTGATGGATGAGGGATGAGGCAGCTGCAGCAGGATTTGTTCAACCTTATGAAGAAAAGGCTCAGGGGCATTTTTGTGCTGCCTGCAGGTACCTGGTGGGAGAGCAGACACAGAACCAGGCTGTGCCAGAGGAGCCATAGACAGCACTGGGGACAGCAGGCCCAGCTGGGCCATGGCAAAAGCTGAGGAGAGGTGAGAAAACTTTCTACATGTGAGGAGGGAGAGCAGAGATAGAACCAGGCTGTGCCACAGGAGGCATGGACAGCAATGGGCACAGCAGGCCCAGTTGGGGCATGGCAAAAGCTGAGGAGATATCAGAAAAAGTTTCTACATGTGAGGGTGAGCAGGAGGTGGGATGAGGCTGCTAAGAGAGGCTGTGGCATCTCCTTCCTCAGGGCAAGTGGGACTCCCTGAGGGTGGGCAGCCCTGGCACAGGTGCCCAGAGAAGCTGTGGCTGTCCCTGGATCCCTGGAGGGCCCAAGGCCAGGCTGGATGGCGCTTGGAGTGTGACGGTGTTCACATGGGTTTTTGGTTGAGGGAAGAGACAAGGATCTGACTTCATGTTTCAGAAGGCTTGATTTATTATTTTGTGATATATATTACATTAAAACTGTACTAAAAGAATAGAAGAAAAGGTTTCATCAGAAGGATAGCTAAGAATAGAATAGCAAAGAATGATAACAAAGGTTTGTGCCTCGGCTCTCTGTCTGAGCCAGCTGACTGTGATTGGCCATTAATTAGAAACAACCACATGAGACCAATCCCAGATGCACCTGTTGCATTCCACAGCAGCAGATAACCATTGTTTGCATTTTGTTCCTGAGGCCTCCCAGCTTCTCAGGAGGAAAAATCCTAAGGAAAGCATTTTTCATAAAAGATGTCTGCAACAGCTGGAGCAGCCTGGAGCAGAGGAAGGTGTCCCTGCCATGGCAGGAGTGGCCCTGGATGGACTTTAAGGTCCCTCCATCCCAAGCAATGTGGGATTCTCTGATGCCAAGTGTCACTGCTCCAGCTGGGCTTGCTCTGAGTGGGAGATCAGCCTGGATGAGCTCCAGAGGTCCCTCCTGAGCTGTTCTGTGCCTGTGTGAAGTGCCAGGGACCCTTTGATGTCTTTATCTCATGGCTGTGGTGCAGCCAAGTACAATTCATGTGGCTGTCAGCTGTGAGGAGCAAATCCATCTCCAGAAATCTGCCCTGCAGTGCTGTACAGAGCATCACTGCCAGCTGCTCATCCCAGGGGAGGCTTGCCAGGACTTGGAGGAAAAAGAACTTTTTATCCACAAAAAACTTCCATCTCATCCAATCCCTACAAGATATGGAGAAAAGCCTTTGCTCCCATTAGGAAAATACATTAAATTTGATGGTAGACTGGCCCCCAGCAGGAAACTGGGAATGATTTGAAAAGCTTTGGGTAAACATGTTGAACTTGCAGATAATTTGATTGATATGTATTAAGAGTCTAAATAGGGTTTTGTAATCATTTTAAGATTACATGTGTCAATACCTGATGCATCACTTGATTTAGTAAATTACAAAAGCATTTTGGTCATAATCTACCTATAAGACGAAATTGATAATTTTGTCACAAATCATGTTTTAAATAGGCTTCAAAAATGACTTTTAGCTACAGCTGCCTCCCAAGTTTCTCTACCACCAAAGCACTTAAGAGAAAGGAGTTTTATAATGTATTTCAAAATGTCTGAATTTTTCAGTTAATAACTCAGTAATTTCTTTTAAAATTGAAGCAAGAGGAATATATCCATACAGTTGTGTAATGTTTATTCTTTTCTCAATAGAGACACAGAAAATTATTATTTTCTCTTCTTCTTTTTGCCCTGAGCTTGGTAGTACAGTGCATGTATGGAGAGCCTGTTAGAAAAAATATCTCTCTGATCTAACAAATCTATACAAGAGTAATAAAAAGAGGAATCATCCACTTTTCTTGTAAAATAATCCCAGAAAAATACCACTTGTGGAGTCTGAAGCCAGGAGTATTGCAATGTTGGTAGCAAGAGCTGATAAAGTAGTTCTTTGCTGGATATGAGACAGACCCTAAAAAATATTGAATTTTTTATTAAAGTCAAGGATAGCATCAAAACGCACAAAAAAGTGAAGAATGTTTTCTTGTATTTTTGAAGACTTTTTTTTTGTCTATTATGATATTTCATTATTTAGAAAGTCAAGTTAATTACTTGTATCAGTATTGTTTACAGAGTTTGCACTGGGGGGACAGCACAAGAAGATTCACATGTGCACAGGTTGTTGATCACTAAACCAAGCCCTATTTAAAAACTGTTCCCTCTGTGCCCAAGCTGTGCCCCACAGGTCTGCCCACTTTGTGTGCTCAGCACTTCCACTGCAGACCAGGCCAGATACAGAGAACAAGAAGTTGAATATTTTTATGACCCTGTTTTGAAAAATAATGCGAAAAAGAACTCCCATTAGTCCATCCTTTGTGCAAGAGATAGGCCAGGAAACATCTGCAAAGCACAGCAGCAGCACTCAGGAGTCAGAGCTGAGGGGAAGGGAACAGGACAAAACCCAAAACAAATAACTCTATTTAAAATCTGCAGGAAAGCTCCTGCTTTCTTTTGAAAGAAAACTTTCAATGCCACAGACTCCAATCAGTTTAAGACAGTCAGTGGCTTCCCATGCTCCTATAAAGGAGGCAGGAGAGATGATCCACTTTAGGGAAGGTGTTGACACATTTAAACACAATTGCTTCCTCAAATAACTGGGAGCTATCCTACAGATTGCAACCCACCCACAGAGCCCTGTGCCAAAATTGGATAAAAATCACAGCATTCCCACAAGATCCCAGGAAAACGCATGTGAGACATGAGCCTGCTATGAGTAATTCTGACCAAGATCTTGACAAACAGTGGCAGTGCTGTCACCCTCAAAATGGAACCAGAACATTGGAGTGAAGAAATAGCAAATATCCAGAAGGGTCTACCATGAACAAGGGCTTGAAAGTGATGCCATTAATGCAGCAAAAATAAAGCTCAAACTCACAACTTGAAACACTTGTCACAGGTCAAGAACAAGATATAAAAGAATGGAAAAAACATGGACGGATGCAAAGAAGTATAAAAGATATTTGTGCTTTGTATTTGAGTTTTATTCCTGTGAACTCTTCAGTTTCTCAACATCTTTCTCATGCTGGTGGGGCAGGGTTGTGCAAACCTGGCAGTATTTATTAAAGGTGACTGTTGCTTACCTAGTAACCACTAGTAAATTGCTAGTAACTACAAGTAAGAAGTAGAATTGTAGCTGCAACTTGAATTTATTCCATGAAACAGATGGACCAAACAAGCACATGATGTCTTTTATTCCGCAAATATAAAAAGATCACAGTGGCCAGGTTCTTGCAGAATACTGGAATTTTCTACACACTCAATGCTAACAACAACCCCTATTTAACCCCCAGTGATTACTTTGGATATGAAGGAGTATGGAAAGGATCTGGCATACCTTCAGCAAAGGCCAGTGTGTGGATTTGACACTTGTCACTACAGCTCTGTGTCATTTGCCATCTGAAAGCCCTGGCAGAACAAGGACTTATGCCCAAGGTCAGTCTTCTCTGGCAAGTTTTTTTAATGTGACTCTTGTTCATTCTCTCTTAAAAAGTAATAAATGGCACCTTTAATTAATTGCAGGAGAGGGAATCCTGCAGGCAGCTGTATTTCTGTGCACTGTAGAATGTAATGGTTCTTAGAAGTATTTAGGTTTTAATCCCACAAATGTGTTCTGAGGCTCATGAAAGGTGCTGCATGTCAATAAAGCCTCTTAAAATGTGTAGTCCTGCATCTCCCCTGAATCCCTGGTCTCAGGGCTTGGAGAGATCTTCAATTATTCCTGGGAAAATGAGCAGCCTGGGGCAGGTTTTGGAGGTTTTCTGAGACAATTGTTTGGTGCCATTCTCCTGAATGGCTTTTCTGAGGCGCAGACATGGATTGGAACTCAGGCACACAGCCCAGCTCCCACCAGCCGGGATTTGGTCTCTGCAAGGGTGCAGAGAGGAATTCTGGAGCAGCAACTGCTTTGCCTTGGCAGCACCAAGGGAACTGTGTCATTTCTTACAAACTGAGGCTCTTACTGCTGGGGTTTGTGACATAATAATCCATCAGCCTTCACTTTCCCTCCCAGCTGTCATCACTTTTCCTACCAATTTTCCCAGAGGTTTATCTCTCCTTTGTGACTCCATAAGAATGCAGGAGACAGAATAATTTTTAAAATCATATGTTCAAAAGCATCACAGCCAAAGCTCATCTGAAAAAAGTGCTGTGAACCAATATCCTTGTCAGCAACCTGTCTCCAGCATCCTGACACCACTGCTTTGCTTATGTCCCCTGTAAAAGCACACAATAACTCAATTTTTGCTTTGACAAAAAGCCATACAGATCCACATCACAATATTATTGTTGTTCAGCCTGGCTCTGGCTGCTGTCAGCTGCCAAAACACCTTGAGGCTGCACTTTCACTGTGTGATACTGGCCTGGAATATAAAAATACAGAACTACATTTAAGGCACTCAAGTCCTATCCTTCTCATGCAAAAATAATCTTTGGTTCTTTCACATTTGCAGTTTTTAGAGCAGAGAGACTCAGCATTTCTATTTTGGTGTGTAAGGAATTTTTAGTGTTTTCGTATTTTCTGGGGGAAGAAAAAGATGTACATGTAAGTACTGTACCATAAGGGGAAATCTAGGAATTGATAGGAAAACAGAATATGTTTTCTTTTCATATTTATTTATTAATAATAAAATGGTACTGAACAACAGAGTAATTATATTTGCAAGTGATAGCAAATTTCAGGGAGAGAGGATGGCATGAAACCTCTGGAAAACACAGATTACTGAATCTAACAGACAACATTCTGAGACAAAGCCTATTAATGACAGATTCCCAAAGGGCCAGAAATTCACAGCCAGCTGAAGGGAAACAGAAGGGCAGAAACCAACACATGAAATCTGACTATTTAGCATAAAGTGGCTGAAAAATCCACTTGTGGCCTAGGACAGGGGTGTGATTGAGAATATCATCTCTTTTTTGGTGTAGAATATGCTGGTTTAATTTTTTTCAGAACTTCACCAGCAATCTTATTTGATACAGCTCCTTATCTCTTCATCTTGCACCTGAGTTTTGCTGTGATTTGTGCCACCCCAAACCCCAGTGATGTGAGAGGAGCTCCTGTAGGTGTGACAGAGTTTCAGTGTTAAAAGCTGCAGCCAAAAGCTTGAAATCCATTTTCAGATTCCCAGCCCAGTTTGGGATGTTTGAGTGGGGTGCAGCTGCTCAGTCCTGCAAGGGAGAACTCTCCAGCCCTGGGATGGTCAGCAGGAATTTCTGGTGCTTGGGGGAAATGTCAAGTGTCCCCATTTCCTGAAAGGTCCCCTGGTGATGTGCAGCAATCAGTGCAGGACAGAAATCCCCATCACTGCTGGGTGCTTGTGCTCTGATGAGAGCTGGCAAAGGAAAGTGGCTCTTTTCTCTTTGATTAAGGAAAATATTGCAGCTGCATTAACTATAGAAATTCTATAACAAGGACAGCCCTGCTGTAATAAATTAAATCATATTGCATGCACACTACCAGGAAACTGTTTCAGCAGAAATTAAGGGTAGCAAGCCTTCTGAAATTAAGCTTCTGCTGAAATAAATTGGTAATATCTAACTAATATAGTTCAGCATATGTCACAAATGAGAGCGATGCTCTTGGCTGATAGTGTCAATTTAAAAGGCTGTTTGCATCAAATCATTTTCAGGTCTCAATTTACACACCAGGGGTTATAAAGAACTTTAAATTTACTTTAGAACACATATTGAGTTGTTTGGCACTGTTGGATTGACAGTGTGTGGCATTAATTTCCTAAATTAAGTTACTGCTAATACACTTGTTAGTGAGTTCCTGATGGTTTACCACTTTCTTGAACCTTCAGGGATATTGGATGCCATCACCATTTTCATGTAAAATACAGTTGTCTTTAAAGAACTAAGCCTGTAACTGTGGTGGTGCTAACGTGGAATTTATAATTACAGCAAAAATATAACTCCTAAATTCTACTGCTCTAAAATACTCAATTCAGCTAACCATGGAAACATGCAGAAAAGCCTTGGACATGGGATTGCTTTTTAATCACTGCCAGCAGTTGATTATATTAGTGCTTCATTTCATAATTTTATGTGTGGTGTTAATGAAAATGTTATGGGAGAAAGCAGTAGGGAAAGAAAAGCTATTTGCCTCTCCTTACTTAATAACTACTTCTTGCTGCTCCATTGAGGTGGCTTTTCCCTCTGAAATTGCTTTCTGTGTGTGGAACACAGCTCATTGTTCTTCTGGCTGACAGTCTAATCGTTCTGCCTTGCAGAGCTCTCACACACACACAGAAAGGCATTGCTGGATTACCAGGACATCCAGTCCTCTGGAAAATAACACATCTTTTACCTTCAAGAGGAAGCAATACTGAAATTCCAAAAATCTGTGGTGTGATTCCCATCATTTATATATCAGGATCTTTAATAACCTTCTTTTCACCAACCTGCTCAAGTCCAAAAGCTTTAACAAACAAGAGGAGATTATTCTGTCTAGCTTTTTTAAATACCATGACAGTAACTACATTCTTTCTCACAAAACTTGCAAACTTCCAGTTGCCTTCTCACCTAGCTCAAAAGCAGAGAATCCTCTACCTTAAATATATTATTTTGGTCAATATTTTGATTAAGACTGCACTAAACTTTCAGCAGCACTGCCAGCATGTAGGTGACTCATTAATGTGGCTGCACAAATCAGCTTTGCAGGACTGAGGGAGCTAAAGCACAAAAAGCCACACATGTCACATGGTTTAATGGCAGAGGGGGTCTGAAAACCAAAGTGCAGCCCCCTTGCCTGGCTGTGTGTGAAGAGGAAAAATGTGTGTATTTAGAGCAAATACAGCATTTGAATTCTCAGCATGTAGGAACTAACAGTTTTACTCAGTGCTGCTGTGATTTAAGGAGATTTTTGCCTTGTGTCCCCCTTCTTCAGGCTGTTTGGGGACATTATTCACCTGTGATGCTGATACATGTCAGCAGTACATAAATGTAAAGGGGGAATGAGGCAAAATAAAAGGTTTTCACCAGTCTTTACAAATTTCAATGGTGTTCCTCAACAGCTGCTGGTGCTCAGCCCAGCTCAGGTTTTGTGGATCAGCCCATAACACCCAGGGAGGGCTTTGCAGTGCGGGGCACAGCCCAGCTGAGCCTCTCAGAGGAGGGATGTGGGTTTGAAAGGCACAATAAAGACTTTTCAAACTGCTGAGCGTGGTTTGTGTGGCACCTGAAAATGTCACCAGGCAATGAAATGCCTGAAATGCTGCCTGGGCCCTGCCAGGGGGGCTGCAAGGCACAGGTTTGGAACCCTTTCAGCCCAAGGATTAAAGGAACACGCTTTGAAAAAGAGAAAAGAAGGTTAGAATTTTTTACTTCTTTTGTTTTTGTTTTTTGTTGGAGACTATTTAAATTACTGCCAGCAGTGCAAAATGGATCAGAGCTGCCATCTCAATTTTTAATGAGATAATCTGCAAATGGGAAGAGCTTGTGCTCGTGGTCCAGGTCAGTACAAAATTGTCCTTATGTGATGTTCTCTTTAGTAAGCTTTAAAGTACCTGAAATAGAGCATCCATTTCCCTGCAAAAGGGACAGCTTTTGTATGAACAGACCCACTTTCTCCACTTTCTTTAACTCCAAACTAAACTTTCTTCTTTTCTTTCTGTGCTTGGTTGTGCTGTCATTCCTATAATGAATTCAGTGCTGAATTCCATAGCATGACTAAAGCCTTGCCTTAATTTATTTTGCTTTAGCTTGAGGCTTTAATGTTATTATTAATATTTGATTCTTTATTTTCCCTCTCTTCCTGATTTTCCTCAAAGCCAGTTCTGCTATTTTTCCTCCATTATTTACCCCTAGGCTGAAGGCATATTTCCTACCTTTGTAATTTAGCAGTGGGATGTGAACACAGCCAGATGGAAATTTCTGTGTGGCATTATGTAATCCATAAACTTCCATTGCTAACCCATCTAATACAAATAATGGCATTTTGAATCTGAAATTCCCTGAATTGCTTGTTTTTCAAGCAAATAAACATAATTTAAAAACTTTTAAAAATTCTTACTTAGGAAATTATATCATCCACTAGTAAAGTCATTAAGTTTGTTCAATTCTTCAGTCCTGACAAAAACCTATTAAGTTCCAGTGGGTTCTCCCCAACACATAAATCTTGCCAGGCATCTCTTTCTTAATTACATGGCACAGGCTGTCAGCTTGCAAATGTTGTATAGTAAATTAAATTGTCAGAAATACCCAGTTTCAGGTGATTATTTGTGCTACTGAAACTGTGCTGCACAACTGGAAGAGCTTTCTTGGCCACTTTTGGGCACAGCTTCCATCACTTTTAGTTGTGGAAACATTTTTGGGGGTAGAGAAATCAGCTTGTATTCATCAACTACAGACTATTTACTCTGCTTGATCAGCCATAAAAGTCAAGGCAATGAGATGCTTCCTGATATTTTTAAGTATCTGAGGTAGATTTCAATGTCTCTGGTCTCCTTCTACCAAATCAGATCTATGAGGTGTGCAGTTACAGATAAGGAATAATTCAATTCCTAGTAAGCAAAAGCAATCTGTTGAAAAACTGGGATTTTTCTGATGAAAGTGCCAGAGTATTGGTCTAGAAGTTATAATGAGAATATGTACTGGGTACTTTTTCATTATCTTTGATCCAAAGCTCTGGGAGCCTCTTCAGAAATCTTTAAATGATTTCTTAGAAAAGCAATATTCCCCTATCTTTACTTTCCCATATATAAATTAACTTTATGCTCTCTGTGGCCCTTCTCTCTTTAAAGCAGAGACCAGAGAGCTGATTACCTCAATAATTAATTTGGCCTGACCCTTGTCCATGTGAATCACCCAGATGGAAATACACTGGGACAGAAAATATATTGACTGTTCCAAGCAGTGTCCTTGCTCCAGCCCAGAGGCACAGGCCAAAATCTCCATTCTGTTTCCCAGGCAGGATACACCCCTGAGCAGAATAATCCTCAAAAGAAAGCAATGCAATATTTCTGTCTCATCTCACACTCTGATCATGGCCAGGGTGACTTCAGTGAGAGATTTCAGGGCAGGATTTTTGATTTACTGGAAAATAATGCCATGGACCAGAATAGTTTGGTGCAACTGTTCTGCTACTTGTATTTTGTTCCTAAAATAAGGCTCTCAAGGAATTGTGCACCACTTTCTTTGCCTCATGGAATTTTGTATTTCAGAAAATCTTGTTGCCAGGATTCATCTGGGTAAATATCTGTCCTCATAAAAACCATACCTTTTTTGTGAAAAGGCAGAATGTTGTGCAGCCTGTCAGGCTGTGGGGGTGCTTTCAGAAATGGCTGATGCCAAAGGAAAACACAATTCTGTAAAAAGCCTGATTTAAAGTCAGTCTGAGTTGGGAGAGGGCAGAAACTCAAAGGTTTTGTGTTTTCATCAACTGCTGAACTGGTAGATGATGACTATAAGTAGATAACTCAGATAGATAATATCTATATTTGGGACAGATATGATGCCTTTTATTGTCTTAAGATCAAGACCATCAAAATGAAATGGGTGTATTTTTGTGTTTGTACTAAAAAAATCCCAGAATCTATTTTCTTGTTAAATTTGTAACACAGAATGTCCAAAGTTGGAAGATGCTTGTTTCCTTTTGGAAATGTGTCTCTCTGCAGCACTTACACTGTGTATAATTTATTTTAAATATATATATATATATAATAAAAATATAATGATTAGATATATTTATTATATATCATTGTTTATATTATTTATAATATTTTATTGTATATATTGTTTATATATAATTATTATATATCTTTATATAATAATATTTATGTATAATATTTATATATATATGTCATTGCTGTATATTACTAGGGAGAGGTTAGTAGCTGATTGCATCAGTCATGGGAGAATTTTCAAAACTGCCACAATTTTAGTTCTCTTATGGGATAGGATGGAGAGGTTTTGGATTCTCAATCTGAGAATGAAACTGGCAAAATTTCTACTGATCTCTTCTCTGGAATTGATTTCTTAAATTTCACTGCAGGTACATTTTTCTAGGACTCCAGAATATTTTCTAGGACTTTTTCATAGAATAATGGAATATCCTAAGTTGGAAGGGCCCCACAAGGAGCATCCTGTCCTGCACAGACACCCCAACCATCCCCCTGTGCCCTGATACCCAAACCCTCCTGGATCTTTGGGGTTGCTCGGGGTTGTTCCCATTCCCTGGGAGCCTGGGCAGTGCCCAGCACCCTCTGGGGGAAGAACCCTTTCCTAAGATCCATCCTGAACCTCACAGAGACCAAAAAGGAAAATTTCCTAAAACACTCAAGCCTAAATCTCACTCTCTTTGGAAATTTTGGCGTAACTTCACCAGTTCTGCCGAACATTTCCAGTCTGCTCAACCATGACAGTGTGCACTCACACTTGGAATTGTTTTTTTAATGTGATGTGTTTCAGTAGGATTTCCTGAGGATGTAAGAGATGCTGTGAGAGGAGAGGTGGGAATAATTGACTTTGCCCTGTTAATCTGTTAAATTCTGAGCATCCCAGGGCAAAACCAGACACAAACTCTTCCCCCAAGGTCCTGAAAGGTCACCAGAGATGGGGAAAGGGGGAGGGATGGAGAAGGGAAGCCACGGGTGGCAGAGCCAAACATCTTCAAACATTTCTTCCTCATTTTTACACGCTCAAAATCTGCCAGTAACCATTGGAACCTGCAAGCACCACTCTGTCCCTGAGATTTATGAGAGCCTAAAGCATTTACAGAGGTTTTAAGGACAGGCTAATTTCTTTAAATCACTGCAAACAATGCGTCTTTAACAGTCCTCTGTTGTGTTCTGTGCATGAGGAACATTATCCTTGAACTTTCCCCCAAGGACCCCGGAGCGTTGCTAAAATCTGCTCACAATGAGCACATCTGCAGATGTGCAGACACAGAATGATAGGAAGTACAAACAGGACCCCTGTGTACAGCAGAGCACACTCAGAAGCAGGGAGGCTGATGATTCAGGTACTTTAAAAGAGTTTTTAATGGCCAGTGAAGGAGATTGTTTGCTTTAGGAAAGCACATACAATAACAATGCACACACTCTGTGCAGAAAGAGAGGAGGCAAAGCAATTATTCTGCTCTTGGTTGATGTTATTTGGATAATGAACCACCTAGAATGAGGTATTTTGCAAGATCCTTGTTTAAAATACTTTGTCAGGCAATCTGAATTGTAACTTATGCATGAATCAGACCTGATGTGCCTCATTATTTTTTTCCCCCCATTATGTGATCTCAAACTTTTGGGGAAAATTTTATATACCCCAACATGAAATTGCTAAAGGCAAATTCCTCCTATTTCCTGGGGTCTTACCATCCATGTAGTGACTAAATTGAGTTTATAACAACAAGGCCACGGTGCTGGTGTGTGCAGGAGGATTTGCTGAGCCGAGCAAAGGTGAGGCACAGGCAGGGCACTCATGGAAAAGGGAGATGTGCAAAAGTCTGGGCAGGGGATTCTGCTCTGCTGCTGCCCTGCCAGCTGACATTGGGTTTATTATAATATATATATATTTATTATTATTTATTTATTAATAATAGGGATTATTGCATTGCTTGGCAGTGAACACTGGGAAAGATCCACAGAAATGTCCATCACTGAGAGGCTTTGGAAGATGCTGAGGACATTTCTTATCTGAGGTGTCAGTGATTGTTCAGCTGCATCTCTCTTTTTTAGCTGGTTCTAAGTGTAGATGCTTTTTGAAGACTGAATGGAAAGAGATTGACATTCCTTGGAAAAAAAACAGGGTATATATATTGTATTGTATTTTGTATTTCCTGGAATTCTCTCATATGTAATAGGATGTTTGAGTTAATGCAGATTTTTGGGGGTTTTTTGATTGTAATGTAGTTTAATATATTGAGAACTTTGAGCTGGGAATTGGAAACCCAAATTCAAAAGCTCTAAGAATTGGAATGTAATGATAAAATTGTGCCATCAGTGCAGTTTGTGAATGACATTCAAGCTCCATTATAAATTTAACTTCTTTCTGTATTAATAAAACCTGTTTGATAGATCCAGGGTTTTTTCACCCTGCTGTAAATTTCATAAAATTAGAGCAACTATTTCTCCTGCTCAGAACCTCCAGGGGAAAAAAAATTTAGTTATTGGGAAACTTCTGGTTTGAGTTCTGCTGAGGTTCCAGGGGCACAGGGCAGTGACCAAAGGTGCTTTTGAAAACCCTCAGTAACAGAACTGCCTTTTAAACTCTGCTGCTTCCCTCAGAAAGGGCATTCTTATCTTCTGCATGCTTGACTAGAGGTATATAAATATTGCATGCTTGATTTTAAGCCAGGCAAATTCATAGTGGAAATGCAGCATTTTAGTAGAAGAGAAGCCAATGCTGAGGTCAGAACAGCTGGAGTACCAGCTCTGGAAATAATGCCAGAGCAAGAACTGCCACCTTCTGTGTGGGATGGATTGATTCCCCTTTTTTTTCCCCCGTTTGTTTTTTTTTGCCCCCGTTTGTTTTTTTTTGCCCCCGTTTG
>JAXCLO010000242.1:2146853-2219641 GCA_035583995.1 Arremon aurantiirostris | reverse complement strand
AGGAAAGGAAAGGAGAAAGGAAAGGAAAGGAGAAAGGAAAGGAAAGGAGAAAGGAAAGGAAAGGAGAAAGGAAAGGAGAAAGGAAAGGGGAAAGGAAAGGGGAAAGGAAAGGGGAAAGGGGAAAAGGAAAGGGGAAAGGGGAAAAGGCATCTCCGTGATTGCCAAGGAGAATAGATCTTTCTCTCTGCACTGGGGTTGAGTAAATTCCTGTCCTCCCCACAGCCACTCCATCCATGGGATCATGATCACAGAGCTGAGTCCTGTGGTCATGGACACTTTGACTTGTCCCATTCCTCACCAGGGAGCTCCTTGTTTTGGAGCAACGATGGAATTTTGCTGTTTCCCAGCTGAGCTGGGCCATGTCTGACACTGGGAGATTTTCAGGTGCAGTAACAGGTTTTAGAGGAGAAAAAAGCTGAGGAAAACCTTCCCCTTGCACACTAAAGCAGGTGGATTTTGTCTTGGTGCAACATTTGCATTTCATTCTTTGAATAAATTAATGTTTTAAAGCAAATGCCCAAGGATATTGCAATTATTTCTGCAATTCATACATTTATTCAATGCCTATCAGAAAAGCTCCTGTTAAAGACAGGAGGTAATCTGGGGTAAATGTCAATTACTGCTGGGTTCTGTAGGGTCTATAGAGGATGCATTTGTAAGACATTTTAATATTTAACATTTGAAAACTTTGCCTGCCAGATTTTTAATGATGCTGCTACTGGTTCAGCTGTTTTCGTGTCTTCAAAAATTAAAAACATTTCAATATTTAAAATAACTGTGCTGCTCATTTCAAGGCATATGTTCCTGCATATGTTTGTAGCTCTGCTTTTCTCAATGTGTAAGATCCTTTGGCATATATTGGTATTTCATTCTGAACCTGGGGGAATTAATGTTTAGAGTCACTGTTTGAATTCATTTTAGGTTTGATTGTTAAGAGCTCCTCTGGGAGTCAGGGAAGGAATCCCAAGGAGGTAAAAATGGAAACAAAGGTAGGAGAAGAAAGAAAGGCAGATGGCGGCAACAATGGCTCATCTTTTTTTAGATCATTTATTTAGTACAAAGGAGACTGCCTTAGAAATCCTTTATATACTCCATATTCATTTCCAGTGACAGAAATACCATATTTTCATATTCAAAATTCATTTTGAGCCATGAAATTTAGCTAATAAAACCCCCTGAATTAATTAGTGCAACCAAAACCCCCTCTCGTGGTCTTCTAAAGGACTGAGCATCTCAAATGAACCTGCAAATTAAACTCAAAGTTTTTCTGCTCCAGCAGAAAACTGGTGGTGCCTTTGAGAGATCTCAGATTATTTTTATTAATTTATTTCTTTGTTTTCTGTGCCTTGCTATTCAGTTTATTCTGTTTCTGTGTTTGAAATATGTGGGTTTTTCTTTCCCAAAGGAGCAATATTTAACAGGCTCAGAGAGGAATAAACTCAGAGTGTCTGATGGTGAATTTGTGAGCACAGAATGAACTGGTTTGGTTTTCCCCTGGCTCCAGTACTCTGTCCCCTGCTCAGTTTTGGTCAGCAGTACTAAATCAAATGTTAACCATGCCCCATTTGACAAAAAAAAAAAATGATCAGTACACTTAATATTACCATACTATTTTCCAAGCAACCTGTCTCTTCTCTGAAGAGAAAGTGCCCTGTATTTATTTCAGCAGGGATTTTTTTCTTTTCAAGTCTCTCCAGAGCAGAATTAAAATTTAGCACATGCACGTTTAGCAAAAATATTTTCATGTCATTGTGTCACTCAACATTCCTTCCCTGTTAGCTATGAAATATTTTTTTTCCAAGTCATATCTCTAGATAAAAGGGAAAATCACAGATATCTTTTAGCATTCAGAAAACAAATTTCAGCTTTATTTTTGCATTAAATGAATTAATTTTATTTTCAACATCTCTATTCTGACAGGCAGAAAAGCTGAAGCTTTTTGGGTTACTTTTTTCCCCAGGTTCTGCCTGTTCAACCAAAGGAACTCATTCCTGAAGTTGATCTAGAGTGGGAATCAATACAAAGCATGTCCATTTCCTATTAAATGTTATTCTGGCAGAGGAATATTTTCATCTCCAGATCACAGCAGAAATAATTAAAATTCAAGGCATTAATTATACTTTAATTAAACCCAACCATATTTCATAGGATTGTTTTGGCAGCGTGAGGAAGAGTCTGTGTCCTCAGCAGCTCGTGAGGTGCTTATGACAAATCATAAAGTCACTGAAGCCAAGGAGAATTGTTCCAGTCAATTAAGTGTGTCTGTGAAGGGGGAAAAATATTGTGGTTTTTGAGACTTTTCCAGACTTGCACATTAAGTTGGTTCTTTTTTCTCTCCATGCAGTTTGAAGTCCATTGGTTTAGGGTTTGCCAGTAATTCTATTGAGCTGTTAGGCAATAATAACTCCTCTGTTAATTGAGATTTCTCTGAATGACATGGCTCAAAGTGCTGCTTCTCTGTCTGAGAAAATGAGTTTAAAAGAAGAGAATGTACTAAAACTTGTGGCAAACAATGCTTTGAAACTCAGTGGGACTCTAGGTTTTTCTCCTTTGTCTTTATTGTTTTCTTCCTAAGTATTTTTATACTCAAATGTATACGTGATCTACAAATGTGTGTGATTTTGTGATTAGAATTGGAATTATAAGTTGCTTTATAGCCTGAAAGATATTAGTTAGCAAGATTTTTTGGAGGGAGAAGGGGTTTTTGGTTATTTGGGGTTTGGGGAGGATTTTTTTTTTTTTTTAACAGAATGTGGGCAGTTGTTATCTGCAAAGGTTTTTTATTATTGTGGGTCACATTGCACAGCTGACAGGCAATTTTCTGTGACTGGGATGTGAGCAAGGAGGTTCAGCAGCTTCACACTCCTTAGCTCCATGGTTTAAAGCCTACAGCTTGGTGAGAAAAAGACATAAAAATATGAATTAACTGCTTGAATTTGTACTCTCTTTAATTGGTTTTGACCTTTGTTTTCTAAAGCCTCCTGCACCCTTTGCTGTACAAACAGCAATGGGCACAGGAACACACCTGGATGGGGCTGCTGAGGATTTTAGGCAGCAGTGCAGCATTTTCCATCTTTTCCACTGGGTTAATTAATTGTAGGCAAGAGCTGGGATCTGGCAGCTATCTGACTTCTCCCTCTACTGAAATTAGTGAGGTGAGTAATTAATACTCATGGGACTGCTCAAGGCAGGGGCTTCTGCACAGCAAAGAAATTCAATGTTACTGAGGCAAACAGTGAAATGGACAGGTGATACAAAAATGTGTGAAGTGTGCAAAGTATTGACAAGGTATTGATCAGGTCATGCTTGAAAACCTGAGTTGGAGGAATGTATTTAACTTTAGTAAATAGGAATGTGTCTGTGTTTGAATCACCATGGAGCTGTTGGGGTATGTCCAGCAAATTACATATTTGATATTTCCCTGTCTGTGTGGTGCCAGGGAAGTTCCTGAGCTCAGATTGTTGGGAATGACTCTGTTAGTCCTGTGGATGATGCCTCCTCTAAATGAGATTTTCATGGGAAGCAGAACCGGGCACTGCCAAAGGTGGTTCTGATCAGATTGGTGTGGGTATTTTGTGACTTTATATAAAATGATTTTAGGGCATGTCAGCCACATTTACAGCCTGCTGTAACTGTGTGGAGCTGTTCAAGTTCCAGCTGAGTTTGTTCTTTAGAGCCTGAGCAGGATCCAGGCTGGATCCACATCAGGGATCCCCCTGAGGCTGCACCAGGATAAATCCTGGGTTAAGCCATGCCACAAAAGGACACGTGGCTCAGCAGAGTGTTTGTCACAGCTCACTGAACCCTTCCTGCTCTTCAAACTTCCAAGAAATTCCTAATTAACATTTGTTTACCAGCTCATTATAAACCTTGGTGGTGTGTGACAATGACAGCAGGGGGATTTGAGCAGTGATGCTCAGCAATGGGAATGATCCCACATTATTTCACTGTAATCTTTCATAAGAGTCTCAGTTATTTCCCAAGTTTCTCATACCTGGCTGTACTTAATGAGTAAGTGTTGGCTCTGTTCAATGGAACTGAGCTTTCAAAGTGGAAATTGCACAAAAGATGCAAATTGAACTAGAGCTTTGGATTCTTATATGCTTTTTTGCCCTGTGCTATTTGCATGAACCTGCCATGTTGTTGAACTTTCAGTCCTTTTGTATGAGACCCTTATTCTAAGTTTTAAAAAAATTCTATTTTTATTTTTAGAATGAATTGATTAGCTAAGAAAGGTCAACCTATGCTTTTCAAATTGATCAATGATTTAACCTGCTGTAATTATATTTTCTGCAATTATACAGCATGGGAATGCCATTACATTACAATCACATAAACACCTTCTAAAGGGTCATTCCATCGTGCTTTGCTAATTTAAGTACAGTTAGGGAACATTTAGAACCATTAAGGTTGGAAAAGGCCTCAAGAGTGAATCCAACCCTTAAACACCCACTAAACCACAGTGTGAAGGCCACATCTGCTCATTTTCAACACCTCCAGGGGTGGTGACTCCACCACTGTCCTGCTCAGCCTGTTCAGTGTTTCACCACTCTTTCAGTAAAGGAATTTTTCCCAAGCTGGCCAATGGGAAAAGCAGTATTTGTGCTTGTTTTTCTCTGTTTTGTAAGAAAAACAAGCCCAAATACTGCTTTTCCCATTCTGGGTTCATCTTTAATGAGACTGTTTCTGAGTACTGTAGCTACCAATGTTGGTAGCAGATTATTCCTTCCTGGAGGTCAGGTTAAAAACCACCCACTTCAAAAGTCCTGGTTATGGAAAACCCTCATAAACTCTGAAATATTACTAGAGAGAAAATCAAAGCACAAGGCTTGGTTGAGTAGAAGTTAGGATTTTGAGCAAAGCTTTTGAATCGTGAAGGGTAATTACAGGGATGAACATTTAAGTCTCATTTTTTGTGGCTTAATATGCTATTGCTTTCTAAAACTCTTTACCAGAGTTCTCAGAACTGCTTCTCTGCTGGAGATAGCTCCATGTTTATCCCTAACTTTTAATAACCTTTTTCTTTAATTCTGTTGCCTGTACAGTGGGAAAAGACTTTGTGGCTTAATTTAGTTCTAGGCTGCTTTTCCTGCTCAAGTCCTGTTCTGTTTTCCCTTCAAACTGTAAAATCTCCTGTTTAAGTCATGTACTGAACACAGAATTTCCCATTAAAGAGAATGCTCAAGGTTGCTCTTGGAGGCAATGTGAAATAGGAAGGGTGAAATGGGAATCCTCTGAGAGGAGCTGCAGGCAGGGCTGTGAGTGGTTTGGCCACGTGCAGGTGGATAAAAGGCTGGTTTAGAGTGAACATGAGAGAGTGTGAGCAGCACTGCAGGGCCTCCCTGGATATGACTCAGAGAGCTGCTGCTGTTTAATTAGACAGGAAAATTGTGACCCAGTCATGGCATGTGCCTCAGAATAACAGGAGTTTGGAGCAAATTGCAGTGAGTATTAGAGCTGTTGCAGAAGGGGAAAGCGAAGCAGAAATTTGAAATTACTTATTTTTTTAAATTAGAAAAGATGGGTTTTTCCCTTTCCTCTTAGTGTATGAATCATTACTATTTCTCATTTAATTATGTCAGCCCTTTTCTCCCTCCTGGAGCTGTCCCTGGTTGCTTTGTTTGCTGGCCAAAGATAAATCTGCCTGTGAAGCCAGCAAAGCCTGTTAAATAAGCTGTCAAAACACGAACTGTTCCATACCTTGGAGCTGAGTAAGGAAGCCAATTTTATACAACTTAAAAATGAAAGTCTCTCAGTGTCACCTTGGAAAACTGGAAGACAGACTGCACAGAGCTCCTTTTCATTATGATGCACCTGTAGGCAATCCAATTTCTGTAAGGAATGGTGGAGCAAACATCACACTCACAGCAAAACTGCCATGATAAAAGGCAGGGGTTTTTTTTCTTCAGGAGCAGGTTTTGAATTAAAATGAGAAGATTGTAAATGGGGTTTTTGGTGTTAGAGAAGGATTTGGGTAGATGTGTGTGAGACATCCTTCGATGTGGTAGAGAAGCCTGAGATGATTCAGAAATGTGAGAGAATAGCACCCTGAGAGAAAACTCGAGTACTTCAGAGCAAGTGTTCCACTTTCTGTCTTTGCAGCTCTAGCAAGGGCTCTCTTCTGAAGCCTGACTGAAGGCAGCTTTTTATTTGATGAGAGTTTCACACTAATTCAATTACATGTGTAAGCTGCATTGCATTTGCACACATGATGGTGTGGGAACTGACTGAAAGGTGCAAGAATTAAATAAAGAATTAAATACTGGTTTGAAGTAGAGGCAGCAAGTTTTGTATTTCAGTAGGAATAGTTTCGTGCTAAAGCTAAAAGCTCTAACCATCAGTTTTTCCTAAAAATGCAGAACCTAACCCTGTCCACATGAAAGTCAAGGGGCAAACTGAGAATATGGTTCTTATTTAGATATTTGATTCAAGAAAGTTTGCTTAAATGCCTCCAAGCCAGAGAATATTAACATAGAAACAGAAATTATTAACAAAAAGCACTTTTTAAATAACCAAATCCTAGCAAAAGCATTATCACTTCAAACTGTGATAACTGTACCAGTCTGTGTACTGCAGCCCTAATGAGTGCTGACATCTTAGAAAAGATCTAATTATAGAGCGGGGATTCCCTGCAGAAGTTTTGACATTTTTAAACACAAATAATATCATTTGGGGTAAAAATGCAAAGGGTAATGGTTTCTTCAAAACAAATGTCTGAATAAAAGTTGACATTGATGTTTAGAAAAGATATCTAAAAGGAAAGAAACTTGCTTTTGACTGCTCTTGGGAATGTCAGCAGAGAGTAAGGGACAAACTGGAAAAGAAATAATGAATGTTAACCCTTAAGAGGGGAACAACTCAACTTTCCAGAGCACCCCCGAAAAAAAACCATTCTAGCTGGGTTTGGCTATTCTAAGATGCTCCCCAAACCACTTGGTATTGAATTAATACAGCCTTTAGTCCCACATTTCAAAGCACTGAAAACAACTCTGTTTGTAGTTCTAGAAAGTGTCTAGATTCCAGTACTGTCATTAAACCATGTGCTCAAATATGGCAGTTTTTTCAGAATATCTTTCAAGGAAAGGCTCAGGTAGGCTTTTTTATTTTTAACCAGTAGGATCTGGTTCAAGATTGGATTTGACATGGAAATACATTTATCCAATGTTGCGTCTGAGGTGGGAAGAATTACAGTGTGACAGATGAGCAGCACTGAAAGTCTTATCTTTGTTCTATAACCAGAGGGGCCAAGCTGCAACTCTCCATTTCCCTTCTTTTCTTATCTGCTCCCATCTGTCATGCATCACAGTTTCTGATTGATTACTCATTTTTTCTGTACATTAAGCATGCACACAAGCACCAATAATTATTGAATCTCTGTGTTTACAGCTCCTGCTGTGTCTCACAGATATTTCCTGCTCTGCACACCCTCTTGTGATAAGTGATAAGAAGGAAGGTGCATAAGAGGAAAAATAATTGGCTAAAGTGCAAAACTAGGTAGGAGTGCAAGCTCATTTTGAACCTTGAGGGAATTTATTAGTAGTTACAGAAGGTTTGAGATTGGAACTTTGCTGTCCTGCACATTTATAACATCTGGGAGAAGGATTGGAGTTCTCAGTTGTTAACATTTCCTGACGATGCTGAGCTGCAGATTATCACCCTCAGGCCCTGGCAGTGAGGAATTGTAGATTTGAACAAAAAGCTCAGAAACTGGCCAATAAAAGGGCCCCTGAGATTCAGCACAGAGAAATGTCAGATTATGCACTGGTGGAATGATGGGCTCTGAGTTGTGCCCAAGAGAGAGATCCTGGGTTATCATTATAACACCATGAAAATGTAAAATTGTCCCCCCTCAAAAAAAATTAATTAACTCTGGGGATGTTCAGCTGCATTTGGTTGGCTGTTACAGGATTTCCTGATGTCTGATTGTGGTCACTGAGAGAGGAATAATATTTGGGTGTCACCCCAAAGGTGCTGTCCCGGTGTCACACCCTGCTCTGCAGTCACTCCCTGCTTTGTGCACTCAAACACAACAAGAACCGTGAGCAGACCAGCATAAAACAGATGAAAAAGGGTGTAAGAACACAAGGAAATGAGCAAGTCCTACAATTCTATCTCATTTCAGACTGAATTTATTCAGTGAAAAGAGGAATTCACACCACATTTCTCTCTCCAGAGCTATTGGTTTAACAACCAAAAAAACACCCCAACCAAACACATGTTGAATTTTTGTATAAAAAATGCACCTTGTAGTACTGAAATCTCTGGGTGTAAGCCATGTACATCTTAAAAATGCACACTGGAAAAAAAATAATTAGATCAAGCATAAGGATTTATGCACAACCTCAATAATATATATTAAAGCAAGAAATGTCGTATGTAACTTTAAAAACACCACAAAACACAGCAAAGGAAATATCCCAGATTTCTTTATTTTTTAAAATCATTCCCTTCTTGACTCCAGAAATAGCCCTTATATTTCATTTTCTAGTTATATTGACATTATTCCAGCCAACAAACTGAATGATATGGAAGGATGGCTAATGGAATAGCTTGGAGCACTAATGGAAGAATTCCTGTTAATTTTTTTTGCCTTTCAGCTGAGTTCAAAGATTAGTGCTGTAAGCACAGTTAAAATGTATCAAGTGGTAGAAAATTAATTATGAATGTTCTTTAAGTGGAGACTGTTAAACTTCAGCAGTTTTTAATATAGAACAAACAGCAATGAAAATTATTATCATTATAGATCCTGACAAAAAAAAGGCCTTTCAAGGACCCAAAAGAGTCATGGCTGTGACACATTTCTGTGGGTTTGCCTGAGAAAATGAGAAATGAGAGCCTTTTCTTGCTTCTCAGGAATAGAAACCCTTGGTCCCCCACAGAGCTAAAAACAGACAGGATTTTAGGGGCAGTGTTCTTACCCTGAGAGTTTTTGAAGTTAAATTTAGTTTTTAGCTTAGTTTCTGAGCATCATCTGTGGTTTTTATGCTAGCCAGCCTTGATCAAACCCCTTAGGGCTGAGATTTTATTGATCTCCCTGACAGATGTCCTGGACTCTGGGGTGAATTGCTGCTTAAGCAATAAATACTTTTAAAAATATATTCCCCACAGTCAGGGAAGAGCGATTAAGAGAAAAAAGCTCAACAGCCATTGTCAGAATTTGCAAGCATTTGTTGCTATGGCTGTAATTAAAATCCTGAAAGAAAATCAAGCTTTTAGGCCAACTTGTGCCATCCATAAAAAAAAAAACAAATACCAATTTATTCCCAAAAATTGTCTTCAGCACATTTTGTTGTTTATCAAAACAAATACTCGTGTAAGTACTGTCTTGATTTTGTTAATTATATTCCCACCAATACACCAGAGACTATTCTTTCAGAATATTAATTTCTTTATGTAAATTAGGAAGGGAGGTTAGAAATAATGCTGCTGTTGCAAACCATTTATCTGCTCTGTGGTGTAAGGAGATCCAATTTCAGCTGATTGCAGGATGATAATTGTGGTTACTGTTGTCATTAGATTTTTTTAGAAGGGAATGGGGTTTGTAGCTTGTGGCTTGCAGGGCTGGTATTTTCAAATGGAAGATTTTTGTATGGACTTTGTTCAAGAAATACTTAAAATTTCCAGTCAGAAGCAATTCCCGTTCTGGCTTCCAGCAGCCCTGTGCTCACAGGACTCATTATTGTGCTTTTCATGCCATTTCCCATTCACCAGACACAAAGCTTTTAGATTTTTTTCATACCAAGCTGGAGGGGTGACAAAAACACGGTCCAGGAACAGGTTTTTGCTCTCTAATAAATTTTATTTCAACACTGGGGCTCTCTGTGGGCATTCATCTCATGGGCACATGGACTGGCATTTATTTAGCCCATCAAATTTGCAACAGGGAGGGAACTATTCCAAGATCAAAGGTGAATGGTGCACAATGGCCTGTAGAGAAGATGTTTGCCAGGTTTGGACTTTGTTCCAACACAGTGCTGAGGTTTGTTGTGTACAATTTTGGTACAAATTCTGTCCAATTAAACTTTTTGGTTTCAAGTGTCGATATTATAGATCAGTGCCATCAGTTCAGGAATAACTTTATGAAGCAGGAAGGAGAAAATTCTCCCAAGCAAGCTGTCAGGAGTCTGTGGTGGAGCCTTAAGGAGAAGGCCCAATGGGCAATTTTGGGCAATAATGAGTGTAAGAAGCACAAAGAATCATGAGCTGCTGCACAGGGATGCACATCTCTTTGGCTTCCAGAACAGCCCAGGCTGGAGGAGGCACAGAACCCTGCCAGCTCCACACAGGCAGGAGCCTTTTTGGGGGGAAAGGTCCCCAAGGGGCAGGATGGGGTTTGGGCTGGTTTTGTACCCCTCACATCCTTTGCCAAGGGCACAGCTGGGCTGTGTTTGCAGCTGAAGGTTGGGTTTGTTGTCCCAGCCAGGAGCTGCTCCCAGCCCGGTGTTCTCACTGAGAACTGAGGTTTAAATTCTGTAATGAACTCTCTGAGCAGGCAGGGATGGGATAAGGGGGACCACGGGACACCCAGCAATGGTTTCACAGATGTGCTGCCATGTCCTGGATCTGCCTTGTGAGCCACAAAGTCATCAGATTTTTTGTTTCTAAACAATCAGTTTTCCAAACCCTTTAAACATCAGCTATCCCTTTTCCTGTTACAGCACAATACTTATAACAAACCCACTGGTTCCTCTTAAAATACAGTTATAACATTTATAAATGTATTGTGACAGTTTTCCTAATGTCCCTCAGTAGGAACAGCACTGGGAGTCAATTAAATGCTGAAGGAGAAATTAACTGAAGGAGCAGATGAACCAAGCAGATGAAAGACAAGTAATTCTTTCTTATCTAGGAAATATTTCTTCAAACAAAATAGATTTGAAAGCATCACTGAGATGTTTAGATGGAGAGAAAATGGTTCCTTAAATGACTAACTTCTTATTTCCTAGATTTTCAAATAATCCTCCAACTGTTTGATTCTCCTTGGAAGCTAATTCTTTTTCAGCAATTCAGTAAGGGATGCCAGCGAAATAATTTTCAGTCTCTATTTAAGCAATAGACAATAGACTCAAATCTTCTTTATGAAGATGTTTCCAAACACCAAACTATAACAAGGAAATAAATTTCATATACAATCTATTCCTTCTGCTTCCTTCTTTTGGTGAATAAGAAAACTCAGTCATATTTTTATCATTTTTCAATTGCTGTAACTTTTGTCTGACTTTGAATGCATTGAGGTAATGGCTTAACAAAACAGGTTCAGGATGAGAATAAGTATCCAGGATCCAGGGATAATTGTTCCCAACTTGCTGTTAAAGCATTTAGTGACTTTAGTAGTGACATCATGGCATGTCTTATGGATTCAATCCCATGGCTAGGAGGAGATTTTACGTTGCTAGAAATGGAAATGGAGACATAGTAGTTTTATTTCCTTTGTTTTCCAGTTTTACCAGTTCTGTCCAGCTCCTGCTCTGTCATTCTGTGTAAATCTTGAAGATGTTTGTCACCAAATAAATGAGCTTTGTGTAGTTAGAGACCTCAACTTGTGCACAGCTTTTCTGGTACATTAAAATCACGTTCACAAATTATTTGAAGTTGGTGTATTAAAAAATATCTGTCATCAAGCTACATCAGCAACACTGAATTTATTTCCATGGCCTTTTTTCCTGACCTTCTCCAATAATACTCCAAAATGCATTAGGATTTAAAGGAACTCAGCTTTAAGCTTTTTGTGGTCACGTGTTTACTATTTTTAGACAAATATTCAAGTTAGGCTTCAGAACTTAATTTCTGAAATAAGTTATTTGAAGCATGACCTGAGTTTACTTCCATGTATGAATATCATATGAAAGGATTAAGACTAGCCTTTGGAAAGCAATCCCAGTTCTCTTACAAGACACCATTCCTTTTCTCAGGCAGCTTTGATCTGCTATTCTGTAAAACCAGGCAGATTTTCCTTTCTTTAGTAGAGGTTTTGCACTGGATATCTGCTTAGGAAACTAAGTGATATATTCAAATTCTTAATTAACACTTAGTGAAAGGCTCTAATCCATGCAAGATGAATAAACATCCAAATATGAATAACTTAGAATAACTCATAATAACTAACTCAGAATAACTGAGTAAAAGATGAATAATAAAAGCTGTGCTGCAAATGATAAAAATATTGCTGTCAGCAAAGAAACAGAATTTCTGAAAAAGTACAGAAACCATGTTTCAGAAAAAGCCCCCAGATATATTCTAGGGTTATGTAAGAATTACTTCTTGTGTCTTTTCTACCTCTGTTCAACTTTAGAGTGGTTCTTCCTCCCAAGGCTGTCCCAGTTCACAGCTCATTGCCAATCACTCCTCACGCACTTCAACCACACCAGATGTTTACTGGGGTCAGGGGTCTGTAAAAGTGTCAAAAGTGCAGAAGATGTGGGGTTTCTGTCCTGGCTTCACTCCTCTGCCTTGTCCCCACTGAGGAGCAGCTAGAGAGGAGGAAGGGTTTGCAGGGCTGATGGAGAGAAGGAGGCAGGAAAGCAGAGAAAGGCTGGGAATGGAAAGGTGTGACAGCAGCACAGCCTTGGGGAAGGGTGCCCTGAGGGATTTGGGATGATAAATTCTAAACCAGTGGAGGGGAAAGAGTTTGTGTAAAGTCTGAACGAAGAGCACTTTGTGGGACTTGAGAAAAATGAAATAGTTTAGGCAGTTAGGGAAAAAGAAATAAATAGATGCCTCTTTATGATTTTCACCCCACAAGGCAATGGAACATCTTTATGCCAAGCCCCACTGAGCAGTCGTGTACAGAAAATAAAAAACCCACTTTTTTTTCCATTTGACTTATTGACAGATGGATCAAGGCAACATTCAAAAGTGACATATGGAAAAACTTCTAAATTTTTTAAGAGATACTTCTTCATGATGCCTTCCAAAACAAGAATGGAAATCAGGACAGGATCTAATCATATTTCACATTACTTGCAGAGTTTCTCCTCACAGGTGCAAAAGTTCTTACACCACCACAGATTATTTATTTGCTGGGGGTTATCTGCTCTGCTCTGCACCATTACCTCTGCCTATCAATGCTTGCTGACCTGAGCACACAGTTTCCTTGCTGGATTACAGGAGCAGCTTCAATCCCCTCCTGGTATCTCCAGAGCCTCCCTGTGTGTGATATCAGCTCTCACAAGCTGATAACGGTGTCACAAATCCTCTCCCATTTTGATGTAGTGTAATACAAACTGTTGTACAAGTCTTCATGTCTCAGGCTTTTTGATACAGTACATTTATTTTGTAATTCTGAGAGTTTTCAGACACTAAAATGAGCCAGACAAGTGTTGACAGCATGAACAGTAGGCACACAGAAAAAAAGCAAAACTGGAACTGAGAATATAGGAATTGTAATTACAGTTTTAAGTATTGGATTTTTAAAATCATTTTTATAAAGTTAAGATCCTCAAATCCCTTAAAATAAAAGCTGGAATATTATCTGCACTGAAATTTGCCTTTCTCTTTGGATTTTGCTGGGTTTGGGAGGCATTGGCGTTTCTTTGTACCTCATCCTGTCAGGCAGCAAAGCCACACCAAATCCGCGTGGGCCAGGGTGTCTGTGGCAGTCACAAACTGCTTTGCTCCCCAAAATGCGTGGCCTGAGGTCGTTCAAGGAACAGGGAGAACATTTCTTTGTATCAGTCTTTTAGTCCACATCCAGTGTGATATTTTCGGGCTGTTTTCTCCATTACAGCCAGACCAGACTCTGTGGATGTGTCTGGATCAGTCATGAGCAGACACAATTCTCCATTCCCCATGTGATCCCACACTGCTTCCTCCAGAGAGCTGCAAACCAGGCAGACTATTGGTTCCCAATTGTTATGCTTGGGAAAGTATGAATAGATAGAAAAAAATACTTCAGTCTTTTAATAGGAAGCAATCATTTCCCTAATATTGGTAAATGTGTGCCAATGATTGTTAAATGTTACTAATTGAAGATCTGATATGGAAGTATTTACTGGAGCATCATCTTTCTGCTCTTATTGTATAAGTCTATATGTCTGATTTTATTAAAATTTAATTTTAACTATCATTTCATAGTTGCCCTGCCTCTGGCAGGAAGGTTGGGCTAGATGGGCTGGGACCTTCAGAGGATGTCCCCAGCCTGAATTATTCTGTGATTCTAAATTGTCACACGTGTAATTGCCAAGATCCATGAAACAGACTGTGACAATCCAGGTTTACCCCAAGAAAAAGGCCCCACAGAATTGCTGCAATTAAAAGGGTTTATCCCTTTCTCAGCGACTTTTGAATCCACTTAGTTATGAATATTGGCATCACTTAACAGTAAAATTTACCAAGAGCCTTAAAAGTGCTGTAGCCTTTAATCATGCTTTATTTACTGGTTGTATTTGTATTGATCCAGCCATCTTCAAATGGAGTTAAAGAGTAAAACCATCTCACTGCTCATTCCAGAGGGTGAGCCAGCTCTGAGATTTCTCAGCTCTGAGATTTCCTGGAGCTCTGGCAGTGCCGAGCAGCCGGCTGCCTGGAGATGCTGCCTTTTTTCCTGGTGCATATTTTTGCAGGTTATTTTTAGTGCAGTTATTTGTGGTGAGCGCTCCAGAGCGTTTGGGAGAAGGTGCTGAGCTGCATTTGCAGGCAGGGAACAGTGACAGCCCTGGCCAGGCTGTGCTGCTGGGGCAGACGTGTGTCCATGGGAGGGAAAGGGACAGAAATTCCAACTCCTCCATCCCACTGACCCTGCTCAGCCCTGCCTGCATCGTGTTATCCCAACCATCAGGCTCTTAGGTGGGGTTGTAAATAGAATATGACACACAGACTCTGATGGAGCTGATCTCCCCTTCTGGGTATTTACACTCCGGTCTGTGGGCTAAATTTGGGGACCTTTCTGTCTAAAAATTCTCTGCAGCAGATACACAGTAAGGGAGAGGAAGAAAACCATCACCAAAACTCCTCCAGGGGATGTGTTCCTTGATATTATTATTCCTTGGACATTTTCCATGTAATTTATAGTATCTTCAGCTAGCTAATGGAACACAACTGACACTGTCTTAATATTTGACAAGCTAATTATCCCACATGTAGTAAACAAGGTTTTATGTAAAGTCTTCACATTTTCTTAAGTGAAACAGAAGCAGACAGCCCTGCTCCTTTTCTGAGCAAAACATTCAAGTGTTGCACACTTCACATTATGCAGTTTTATTTTTGATGTTGTAGTCAAGCAATTAGATCCTGCCTTGTCTGGTTGACTTGAAGACTCATGGCATCAACCTTTTGAGTACTGCTGCTGAACATGTAGTCGCTATAAGGATTATTTTATCCAAGTATGCTCTGTGGCCAAGTGGGTGATGAAAACTCTTAAAAATAATTCATAAATTTATAATAATTTCATAATATTTATATATGCTCACGTGTGTATGGATTAGATAAAGATGACTCACCTTTTCTGTAGCCCACAGTAAGTTTGTTTTCTAAAATGAGCTGAATCTGTGGATTCAGCTGTTTCACATATCCTGGCGTCACTGCCTATTTTTATCTTCTGTATTTACACAGAGTATATTTGACCCCATATAACCTGAAATCAATTATGTCTCATCAGAAGAGACAGAGAGTTAAGGATCCTTGCTTTGTAAGGCTGTAGCTGTGCTAACAAGCAGTTTGCAAATGGTCAGTTCCTCAAAAGTTATTAGTTCTTGTTTTCCTGCCCCCGAGTATGCTCCTGTGAGTACAGAACACTTATTAGACATGGTTTGTAGGAATCCTACTTAAAATGATGCATTGTCTTGCTCTGTGCAAAGTTTTCTGAGGGGTATTTTTTCTTTGGTAAGTTTTTGAACAATTTTGCAACAATATGTTCTTGTTGCAGTCTGAAATTGTTCTGATTTTAACAAATATAGTTGAATCTCTTGATTCTAGGATTACAAAGCAATAAATATATTGGCTGTTTTTCAATTGGTGGCACAAGATGTCTACTAACACTTAATAGCAGAAATCATGAGCTGCTGAAAAAAATTAAAATAACCAGACAGGTTGTTCTGCCATTGAATCTAAATCTTCTAGAATCCATGCAAATATTTACAGGAAGAGCAAGAGGATTGCAAACTTCCTCCTCCCTGTGATATTCCCACATTTATTTTCCAAATGTGCTCCAAAGGGGATCAGCTCTACTGCATAAGCAAATTAGGCAGGAGCTGTGCTTTTTATTGGTGCTGGCAGCAAGGTGGTGGAGGTTTTTGGCATGAGCTCTCCTAAAGAAATCTCTCTGGATCTCATCTCTCACTTCATGCAGGCGTATGTACAGTCAGCTGTCATCACTACCTACAGAGCTTTAGTGCTTTAAAAAGGGTAGAACTATCTAATTATATAGAAAAGTCATGAATCTCGGAAGTAATTGGATTATTTTCTTCATGTATTCAGCTTCTCCCTGTTTTAACTCCTTCTTTGCTGCCAAGCCACTTGCCTTACCCAATAAAAACAAAAAGCACAGCATGAAAATTGCATCACATCCTTTCCATTCATCCTTTCCATTCATCCTTTCCATTCACAGCAGAGCTGTGCTGTGTTGGCCTCACCTGCTGAACCTGAGCTATGAGCAGCCCTTGAGGCAGTGTCTGCTCTCCATTCTTGCCTCTGCACCCCAGGGGCAGCTGTGGGGCGCCCTGCTCGTTGTGCTCTCAGCTTTCCTTCCAAAGGAGCTGGAAAAGCAGCCAGGACAGGGCTCTGGCAGCCCCAGGGGTGCAATGGGGCTCTCAGCTCTGCTCTGAGTTTAACAAAGCTCATCCCAAAGCCAGGAGTGCCCAGCACGGAGCATCTGCTCCAGGTGGGATCTCTGAGTGCCCAGAGCTCCAGCCACGCTCAGCTGAGGCTCCTGCCAGTCCCCCAGTGGTGCAGAGGGAAGCACAATCAATTACAGCGATAAAAACAAAGCCAAGAATGTCTTTATCACTGAGAATATCTTTAATGCTTTCTGATCTCATCTCCCCACCAATCTGTGTCATTGCTCTGTCCTTTTTTCAGCCAATCTAAGTTGAAATTCCTGCTGCACTTGTGCCCTGCTTTTCAGTTCTGTTGCGTCTCACTGTTTTACTGTCAAATTTCTCTGCATCAGCCACAGTCATTTTATCATTCTTGCTGTTATCAAACTTTATGAATGAGATACCTTTACCCTGTTTTTTCCTTGCTGAGGAGATGCTTTGTAAGATCCACTTCCTCTGCTCATTTACAATAACCTAAAGCTTACTTCAGAGAAGTGGTAAGCACTGAGCACACTATCTAGTGCAATCCTTTTGGATGAAGTCATTTATTTATCCACATTATAAATTAAGGAAGGTGAGGAACACATGGAACTCTAGTTTAAAACAGAAAGTGGTGTGAGGGTAAAGATATGGAGAGTGAACAATGGAGACAGGAGAGCAGACAGACAAAGACAAGCACCCAGTTGAGTGTGAGATTGCAATCATGCTGATTATTTTCCTCCTGTACTTCTTCTTCCTGGCTTGCATTTTTTTGTATGCTCTTGATACCATCCATTGTAGGAGAAATTCACTTTGCCTGGCTTCACGAGCCTTCTGAGTGCCATCCACAACAGAGACTCTAATTTGCTTGTTCTAAATCACCCTCTGGAGGGGCCTCTCTCCTCTGCTGAAGCACCTAGAGAGCATTGTTTCATATTATTGGTATCTGGAATTAGTGTGAATATTCCACATAATGCACTTCTCTCTCTTTCCTGCTGTGTTTTCAGATAAGTATGGAAAGCATTTGTCAAACCTGGGGAATTGCTACAATTTCAGTAAGATTTCATTGACTAGGAACTCCAGGATACTGGAATTCAAAAGATAATGCAACACTAATTGCAGCACTTATAATTTCTAATATTATTTTCTTTACCTTTGAGAAAGTTGTTTGGAGTTTTTAAATCAGTGGGGAGAACATATGATATGGCTGAAGGAAGGATTGTTTGTATATCCCCTTGTGTAAGGACTTACTATTCTGTTAATTTAAGCAATATGATTACCATAAAAACATCAAAAAACAAACTTTAATAAGCATCTATTTTGTCTTCACTGATACAAGCGCCTTTATGACCAGTAATGAAGGCATACTTGAGATTTGCTGCCTGCAGAGTTGAGCATTTCAAGGTTAAAAACGCAGAGTTCAGATCCCCATCTCTTTTTCTATCCCTCATAGTTGTATTTGAGGAGATTTCCTCAATGCTCACAAAATTACTGCTCCACCCCTTGTCCCACTCAGAGGTGGCACCTCCCAGAGCTGTGCTCTGTCCCTCTGACATTTCCCAAAGATTTTGGCTGCATGGTTGGCATTTCTTTGCAGGCTGCACAGAGCCCAAAGCCAACAGTCACAGCATTTCTGAGATCTATTGTTTCCGTGATAAGCTCACGACTTTCCTATGAGTTACTCCAAAGGCTCAAATAATAAACATGCAAATGATGTGTCAAGATAAGACCCAAATTAAGCATTTTATCCTACCTGGAAGAAGCTCAGATTGGGAGTAGCCAACTTTCAGATAATGGCACAATGCTGCGAAGGGCTCCTGACTTGTGGAAGGCTTTAAAACAGCAGAGCAGGCAGCACACGGGGCTGTTTTCTCACATTTCAGTGACAGATTATTTCAGAGAACTCTCTAGCCCATTTCCTATTTCCTTTGCCCTTGGCCTGCTGAGTAATATTTGCATTTTTCCCTAGAACATATCTCCTCTCTGCGCGGAAGCTGCTGATAAATGTTTTCCGCTGAACTTCCCTCAGCATCCACATTAAACAAACGCCTTTGCCAGGGACCATTTCCTGAGGCCTCCTCCACTTTCTGCTGCTGGACAAGGTCCTGTTGTCCCTGCCCAGTGCCACAGAGTGGAACTTGGGATTGCAGGACATTCCCAGTCTCTAAATATCACTATCTCAAAAATCGTGATGGAAAATCTCCCCAGAAATCAAAATTCTCATTGAAATTATAAAAATATTTCCCGCACGAAAATTGCAAAGCAAAATAACGATTCTGGAGAGTTAGAACTAGACTTTGAGAGGGTTTTGTGAGTTAAAATGTCCTTGGAGGAGCAAGATACAGGTACAATATTATGTGTTTTGTCCCCTGCTGTTGGTAGGTGATTAGAATCAAAGCAGAGCAGAGAACACACCAAGATGAATTATAGTGAGACTCTTTCACAGCAGCTTTCATTTGTTTTACAGAATAATATTCAGCAATGTACCCCTTCCAGCCTGCTAAAACCTTTTGTGTGTTTTTCGTTTTCCTCTGAGTCAAAGGTTTTAATAGCTTTTCAGTTGTTATAGTTAAGATTCAGGTATTTTTGTACACATTTAAGTGGCAGCTAATGATTCATTAGAGTTTGACTGTGAAAATGAAGTTGCTAAGCTACATTCACGTTGCAATTAATTTCAAATTTAAAAATCTCTTAAAGCAATCCTTTCAAGATAGCATATAAAAGGTTGCCCTTTAAGATGACACAGAAAAATTTCATATCTTAAATTTCTCTTCAAACTATACTTTATAAACAATCCTAAGGTAGATCTGGCCTCTACTATAATATTCACCCAAAAGGCCTATCTTGAAAAGCTATTTTTTTCTAAAAATGAAGTAATGCCTACAGAGTAATTTTTTTCTTGTCCTAAATTTCTCTTTTGCTAAAAACTGCAAGCAAATGCAAATCTGTTCAATGCATTTCTCCATGTAGTGCACAAGTATTGGAGTGTCTCAATGAATTGGATTATACAACTTGAACCATTTTTCTCTACAGAAAAAAAAAAAAACAAGAAAAAAAAAAACATATTCACTTTTAAATGTGCTCCTTGAGTGCATTTTTCATTGAAGGGTTTTACAAAGAATTACCCCCAGTGTAATGTACTTGTGCTCATGTACTGGTGCCCATATTCCCTCAAAGTTCTATGAAAACTGATAAAAAAATATGCAGTGCTGGCTTAGCAAGAATAATTTTTAAATCTCAGTAATTTATCTTGAGTGACTCCACGATCAATATCATACAGCACTGTGAGCCTGCTGCTTTATTATCCTTTTTAGCCAAGTGTGGAGAGATAAAGCATTGATTTTTATTTGCTGTGTGTGCTGTAAAAACAAAGGAGAAATGTCGTTTTTGAATGCCAAGGTTATATGAGTATGGTTTTATTGATTTTCAATTAAATAAAAGTTATGTAAGGCAATAGTTGACATTGCTTTGGGGAAAAAAATAAATGCCATTGAAATAAATTTTAAAAAAACCAAACAATACCTTGGAAAATAATTTATGGCGAGTTCATCTCCCCAGCTGAGCTTTCAAAAATTGTTTTGCCATTGGATGCAGAGTTTTGTAGTTTAGATAATACTGCACAAACTTTAAATAAGCAAGGATTGACAATATGAAAAAAGAACAGTACAGTTCTTTACTTTAGAAATTTCCTATTTTTGGGGTATTTTTTTGTGATGACCCGATGTATTACAACTGACTTCTCTAAAAAAAAACCAAACTGAGATATTTCATATTTTCTCTACTCTATTTTTCCCTATTATTGATAATTTATTCAAAAAGTTTTATTTGCTTGTTAAAGTAAATTTTATTCATTCATAAAGGCCATTTGTTTAAATCTGTGGTGTCTTGTAGGCCTAAGCTGTTGAATTTTAACACAGGAGGACGGAAGCCACCTGCTGCTGAGAGACAGAAAATAGAGTTCTGCTGTAAAGGCTGTATGGCAGGGGCAGCCTTTAATTAGACATAAATGTGCAGGAGAAAATCCATATTTAAATGCATTTGGAATTGAATTTGTTACCCCTGTGCTACAGGAACACTGGGGTTTGATGTGCTCTTCAAGCACAACCCTGCACTGAACTGCACTCAGACCTTAACCTTTAAAAAACAGGAAGGATTTTTAGGGACCTTTAGTTCTGAATTTATATTTTCCTCCTTTCTCTTTAACTGTGCACTCCAGAAACGTCACACACATTTAAATTACTAGTGAGGAGTTTCTGTAATCCCACAATACCAAGAATTTAGCTGCTTTTACTATGAAAGTGCTGCAAAACTTCAAGAATTGGAAATGAGGGTGGAGATTCTAAAATATATCATTATATATATATATAGTTTCCATAGATAGTTATACATATAGAGATAGCATTCAGAGATCCTTAAATTCTCAGTTTCTTGCATATTTTTATAAATGTATGAAGTAAGAAACCTTTGTAGAAATGCTCAAATGGGCAGATTTGAGAAGTCAGACACAACGACCCCAAACCTGTTCATCCCTTTCAAGTTTTGCTGACCATATGCTTTCTGCCCAGCAGATTCTGGTCATCTCCTGAGTTTTTCACAGTAGCTCACAAGTTATTGTATTTCTTGCCTATGTGGTGATCAAAAACCCTCAGTGTGGGTGGAATTAGCATCTGCCATCTGTCCTCACTGGGATCCTTATCAGGGGGGAAGGAATTCCTGTGTATGCTTTGGCAAATACAGTAAGATTTAATTCTCTTTTAGCAGTTCTTGGGAGCAGGAAAGCCCAAAAGAAACCAGGAATGTGGAAAAGAGAGCTCAAGATAATCAGTGAATAGATAACAGGGTATATTTTTAATGTTTAGGTTGTCTCTTTTGCTGAAACACTAAATGAAAATTTTATCTTGGCAAATTATCAGAACCGTCCTGTCATGAAATAATTCTCCGCAATTTGTTTCCTGTTATTTCCCATGTTGCTACTCTGATACATTATAAATTTCTCCATCACCTTGGCAAAAACTTATTTCCCCAAGAGGTTTTTTCAACCCTGGGTAAATTTTTACATGTCCATCAAAAATGATGAAAATTTGAAAAAAACTAGAATCCCTTTCTGCTGACAATCACTTTATTCTGCAAGGGTAAGAATGTTTGAAGGAGGACTTGAGTTATTGAGTGACATAAGGCAATGGGAGAAAATTGCAGGGAGGAAGAACTGAAGTTTCAAAACAGCCTGAAGAGGAAGGAGATGAAGGGCAGGGTGAAAGTATTGTGTTTATGCAGGAAACGGCTTCCTTGAGTCTTGCTGTTGTTATTATATCACTCTTACATTGACAAAAATTAATCTTTTTGTGTCATAATTAATAAATAGATTCAAAGGTACACCTGCCATCAGTTTTCTGTGCAATCAGAGTGACTTACTGGCTTGTAAATTTTGTTTATCTCTTAAAATGGCACATCTATAGAGGTGAGGGGTTTACAGATTCCAGGTTACCTTTTTCTCTGTAAATAAGATCACTTATGAAACATGAATAGAATTAGAAAATTGGATCTCTTTTGCATCTCCAAACCTTACTGAGTTTTGTGTTTAAGGCACAAAACCAGATTAAATCTGTAGTGGTTGGAACCTGATTTGCTTTTCATTCTCAGTGTGAGGCAGAGCTGTGTGATGGCCCATGTTGCCTTTTAGATGGAATTGGTGTTTTAGAACACTGGAAACATTGGGAAGCAGACAGCACAATGAGCTCTTTTCTGAATTTGCATTTCCAGAATTCCATCGCTTACAATTCTTTTTAGAATAAACGTTCCAGAAGTGTGGGGGCTGTCACACTGCAGTGTGAACAAGCACTGGTTATAAAGGTGCTGTGGCTTCTAACTAAAAATAAAATTCTGGGATTTCCCAGAATCGAACAATAAAAAGCAGAAAGTTCTAAAATACCAAGTTCCTGCAATGTGAAAAATTAATTGTTTCTACGACAGCACGTCTGGCTAAGCTGCCATGGCAACAATTGCCAAAGACACAGGCCCTGATCAAATTTCCCCTCAAATTAAAGGTGCAGTTGGGAAGTGTTTGCTGCAGAACCACACTTTGTGGATGTGTTTATTGCAGTAGTGGTGTTTGTTTGTTTGTTTGTTTGTTTGTTTGTTTGTTTGTCTATTTATTTATTTATGGCACTGTGGTACTTAGCAAATGGGCTCCAGACATCCTCAGTATTATGTAATTGAATAGTAATCTTAAAATATCACAGTTTTTACTGGAATTGTACAAACACAGAAGGAGAATTTGTTGTTTTGTCTGAAATCTCACTGTCTTGTATCACAAATTTGATACTTTTTGTGCTCTTGGTACTTCAGACACTCTTTGGGCCTGTGCTTAAATAAAACCCTGGTGGCTTTGGATTCAAGGGTTGGGTTTTGGATGGTTTTTAATTTTTAACTGAAGGGGTCCCTCTGCTGGCTCCTTCCAAAATTCCTTCCCACAGATTAGGAGGGGTTGGAGTTGATACTTTTGAAATCTAAGTGCACCTTTAGCAACATAAAGCATTTTCATAATGAAAATAAGAAAATATTACATGGTGAGTACAGCTGCCTTCATATGATTTTAGAAATTAATTTTATAAATTTGCAAGAAAAAGGTATTTTATCCTAATGGTATTTTAATGATAAATATAATACACCATAACTGTATTTGAAGAAAATCATGAGAATAATATCCTTCAAGTTTGGGGGGGAGACATGACTTTTTTTCTTTTTTTTTTTTAATCTCTATTTGAAGAAGAAGTTAACAATAAAAATATTTATCTGGGTGAAGTAATGTCCCTGTCTTTGTTTAGAGCCTAATTCCATTTACGTGTTAGATTGCCCATAAATTTTTCAAAGATCTTTAGAAGAGAAACATGTTAAATTTTTGGTTTTACCCATATTATTTAGATTTTGAATGAATATCAGAATTCTGGTTTAAATTTAATTAATTTTAAATTAAGTTTAAATTAATTTTAATTAATTTCAATAAATTATCAGAATTATGGACATCTGCCCTGGGCTGGGATTTGGAGATGTAGATTCAGTTTTTAGTGGTTTTGATGAGAATTTCTGTAAAAACCAGTGAAACATCAATAATAATGCTTGTAATGCGTAGAAAATTAGGTAATGCTTCAATAACACAAGGAATTCTGTGATTTCTGTACCACAGAAATCATATTAAGAATTTGAGTGTAACTGCTTAGAGTGGAAACTGTTACCTTTAAAGAATGTCTTTTATTGAAAAAAAGATTATGGAATTTTGCATGAATCACATTGTAATTTTATACTACATCTGAAATACAGTCGAGTAAAAAAACATTTTTTTTTTCTATTTAGCTTAGCAAACTGAGCCCTGATTGCTGCACTCATAAATGTTCAGCCAGGAATGAAAGTATTGCTGTTCTAGAAAATATATTTTAGCTCCAACCACTGAATTCATTGGGACAATCTCATCCCTCTTCCTGCTGCTAAGGTCTTGTTTTGAGTTAAAATTTGGGGTTTAGTCGTGAGTTTTGTCTGTGAGCCCTCAGGAGAGTAATTTAGTTTTCCCAGAGTCCTGATAAAAGCTCTGAAATGTTCCAGGGAATTGTTAGACCCTTTAATTTTATCACTTCTGGAGCCAAGGTCAGGTAGCAGAGGCATCTGAGGGATGGGGATACAAATCTGTGTTTTCAGAGACTCGTGATTCTCATTAGGATATGCAAGGCAGGTAATTCCATAAGGAGTGGCAAAGAGTGACTAACAAACTCCATTGTGTGGGTTGGCCTTTGATGCAATGATTCCTGCCCAATTAACTGAATTTCCAGTTTCCAGGGGCCTCTCTGAAGCCTCAATACAATGAAGAACTTGTTTAGCTTCAAGCACGATCTCAGGTCCCTCCACTGTTAGTGTATATCACAGTGCTGCTTTCAGAGTTTCAGCATCCAATTTCAGACTTGAGCATTATGTAAAATACAAAAATAGCCTGGTGCAAGCATTGAAATGCCACATGCATTGCAACCCCAGGCTTTTGTCACCTCCTAATGAAGCTGGGCACTCAAGGCAAGCTCCTTCCATTATCCAAACCCACCACTGCTCTCCTTGCCTTGGCAATCTGGTCCTGACAAAAGACAAACTCTGACCCAGAGAGTTAAATGGGTTTATATGTCCGAATCAATACACCTAAGTATAATATTGGCATTTAGATTTAGAAAGTAATTCATAGTAAGTTTAGACTTGAGCTTTAAGTACTCTGTAACGAGTTGGTGTTTATCTGCTGCCCTTGTAATTGAAGGGCAGCAGATTTTGTTTTCTTCAAGCACATTTTGTTTTCTTCAAGCACATTTTGTTTTCTTCAAGCACATTTATACTACCCAGGTGGGATTGATAGCTGTCACTTCCACAAGGACAAAATGATTGAGCAGACAAAAAATGTGGCAGAAAAGTTGTTTGTACAGGTTCAAAGCTGTATTTTTGTATAAGTTATAATAGGAATAAAATTGCTAAGGATCAACTACTTCTGAGGTCCAAAGTCCTATGTGGTCTCTCATTTGGTGGCTGCTTTGTACAGGGATCAGGACTTGTGAAAGAAATATCTGAAATCACAGAGTGTTTTGCTGGCACAAGGATATTGTGTGTGATATTACTGGATTGCAGTTATGGATGGGATTTGATAAAAGAACTTTTGCAATTGCTGCTCCACAGTTGTTCTATTGTCACAGAAGTGCAGGAGCTGTTGGAGGAACAGCAGAGCCGAACAAAGGAGAAAAATGAGAAATTTTTTTCCCAGACTGCCCAAGTTCAGAGAGCTCAGAAGAGGAGTTCAGGCTCAGAACTGATTTTGTCAATTATTCACAGGTATGTCCTGAGAGCTGCTGAGCTCCTCAGCACAGATATTCAGCAAATTGTGAAATGCAGCTTCTCACAGAAACAATATGCCATAGTAATCAAATACAACAGTGCTTTTCCTTGGGTTTTTCAGTGGTTTTGTTTTGTTTGGTTGTTTTGGGTTTGTTTTGTTTTTCATTTCAAATAAGGCAAGAAAATTTCATCGCAGAAATTCAATATTCTGCGATACAGAAATACAATTCAATACAAAACAGACAATGAAGGACTGTGAGGAAATGAGCAGCTGACAGACATAGTTTGCTGCGATGGAAAGGAAACATTTATGTGCTTGTGAGAGGAGCATGTTTGCAGTCATCTGTCTCACCAGAAGGAGAGCAGTAGTGGAATTTCCCCTGGAGCAGGGGCACGGAGGGAGGGAGCTGAGCTCGTCCCCAGAGCAGCGAACACTTGTTCTCTTGGCCACTTCACAGCCAGGGCTGAAAGTGATATTATAGATGTTTCTGCACAGCTGAGTGAGGAATTAACAAACAGCAGAGCAGACAGGTTGTGTGCAATACAATCTCAGATATTTGTGTTTTCTGTGTTTCTGGGCAGTTCCAGGCTGACTTTGTGTCAGGCCCTGGCTAAGCTGCAGCAGCACCAAGAGGCCATTCAGTCTGTGCTGGTTTATTGAGCACTCTGGAAACCCTCACTGGTTCATCTGATGGTGCTTTGGATGCCTGGCACACTCTGCAGGGATTCACATTTTGGGATCAGGGTGGTTTCCAGTAGAGCTGGTGTTCCTGCAGGACACCACACTGGGATATTTGGGATCGGCTCTGCTGGGGTTACCCTCATGTCCCACAGCACCCCAGTGTCCACCACTGCAGTGAAAAATCCCTGGATTTAGGGATTCTGGGAGAGGAACAATAGCTATTGTTTGATTTTGCTTCTCCTTGAGGAGGCACTGAAAGGTATCTCTAATTTTCAGACAAGACCCAAAACAATTTGATGTAAATTCATTAAGGGAATGGTTATCTTGCAGTGACCTAGATCTAATGAATAACTACTATGGATAACTTTTAATTTTTAGGGAGGAAATATTAAAAAAAAAAAGTTAAAATTGTCAAAAATATATTGTGTCAAAAGCGATTTATGGAAAGTGTTTCCTAAGATCAAGCTATATTTTGATTATTAACCATTTAGAGAAACCATTCCCTGGACCCTTCTTGCTTGTCATTGGCATGAGAATAAAATATTGGTGTGCTTGGAGATGGTGATGGGGATGCTTTGATGTTGGCTGTACTGATTCAGTTAATTGACATCAATGCAGTTCATTGTTTTCAGCCTTTCATGTTAAATCAAAAGATGTTTTTGAGGTTCCCCTCTATTCACCTACTAAAAAGAAAACCAAAATAATTTAAAAACCCACAGTAAGATTGGTTAAATTTATCAAGATCGTGCTAAAATTTAATATCCTATTATTAGAATTCTAAGAATATAAATATCTCCATTCTAGGAATTCATTGCCTGGACTGGGGGAGGGACAGAAAGATTTGCAGAATGTCAGTGAGGTTCATACATTTATATACTTGTTCTGGTTTTGACATAAACATGTATTATCTTCTCTTGAGTATTTAAATTTCTAATCTCCAATATTTTGGGGAGATTTGAGGAGAGATGAAGAAATAAAACATTTACTCCCTGAAAACTCGGTCAGCTCTTGTCCATCTCGCATTTTACCACTGGAGGGCGGTAAAATATTTTCAACTTCTCTTTTTCCCTTTTTAAAATTTTCCTTTTCATGTTTGAGCTGCTGTTAAAACATGTATTTATTTTTTAAAAGGTAATTTACACAGCACCCAGCTTGCCATCTCCAGGTTGTATAAGTCATAAGGATTATTCCACTTTTGTTCTTAGGTTTCTTTCTTGCTCTTGTGTATAGGAACATGTGGCCATGGTAGAGGCAGGAAAAGAGGCCAGAGCTGATGATCAAAGGTTTAATAAGATTTCCATGATGGAAAGTCTTTGGTGTTGGCATAAGGACATTGAAAATGATGCATTGGCATGGGCAGGTGTCAGCTCCCATGACCTGACTGTAAAAATAAAAGCCAAATTTCTTCATAGAGTGTTTCTGATGCTGATATTATCCCCAAACACTGTCTCTATGGTAAATATCCTGTTTCTTCAACAGGAATGTGCTCTGACCATGGCCCATCCAAACTGTATTTTCCAAAAATCTACTTTCTACCTATATTTAGATTCCTGCGAGTGTCTGTGCACCCTGATTTTCATTCTCAGAGGATTGATTTGGGAGTGAGTCTTTAGATAAGGATGTTCAATTTTTCTGGCTATTACTGCAAAGGCATCCAACATGCCTTTAGATGAGCTTAATATCCCACTTTTACGTATTTTAGACAGGTAAATACTATCATTGAAGAAAGCATATATTGTAAACCATGTGGTATTAATAATTTACTTCTGCTTCAGCTGAAAAATATGGAAGAATGACTTAATAGATAGTTTTAGCTCCATTAATTGCAAGCTGTAAGGTAAAATTTGATTTTTCATTCCTCTTGGATCTTTTTTATTTGGATTTAATACAAATTATTCAAACAAGAGAACATGGACAAATAGGAGTTTTGTTAAATGGTGTGTGAAATCCTGCACTCTGCTGAGTGATGTTCTGTCTTTTGGGATGAGTTTACATTGGAGCAGTTTTTGGTGAGGATGTTCTGGTAGGGACATCCAAGAAAATGCATTGCAGCACCAGGGTGTCATTATTCTGCTCACATATTTGGTTTTCTTGGGCACTGTTTTATTGCCATTTCTGTGGGGTTTGGTGGCTGGGCACAGAAGAAGAATATTCTACTGTTGTAAATTGCCTTATCCTTTTTTAACCTTCAGTGCCAGAATTAGTTGTTTGGCTTTGCCTTTTTGTTTGTTGACTGCCCGAATTCTCTTTCTCAATGACTTCTGAATTATTTTGCAAAGCTTTTTTGACTGCTTTATCTCCCATTTCATTTCCTTTAATATCTCCACCAGCTGGAATCCATACAAAAATGACATTGTTGCCGTGACATATTACCTTATTATAGACATCAATAATTTCCAGAGCTATTCCTACTCTAGTGATTGAAATTTCCAGGATGATATCAACAGCACTTAAAAGATCTGGAGAAGTGACAGATTGTAAAGGTTGTACTCCAGCAATCTAATTCAGTGCCATCAGGGCAGGAAATAACTCCCCAGCATAACCAGGTAACCAATCTACCTGGCTTCTTCAACTGAGCCCACACAGGAGCCTCCTGAGCCCTGGCCACTGCAACAGCTTGGAGGAAAATGGGAAAATAGAAAAGGGGGGAAGAAAAAAACCAACAAACACCTGAATCGGAATTAAATTACTACAATGAAATAGCTATAATGAAATGCAATGAAATAGTTTAGTCTCAGACAAGGAAATGTCAAGGCTCTGACTCTTCCCTCACACTTCTTGCAGGGTTAATGTGATGTGGTGAGCTCAGGGTTGATGGCTGCACTTGCTGAGCTGAAAAGTCTTTTCCAACTTTAGCAATTCCATAGTTCTATGACTGTTCTCTCCATAGTTGTTCCAAATCCAACAAAACTGATCAATTATCCATCATCTCTTCCTAGTTTTTTCTCTGTACTGTCTTAATCTTTGAACTACCAATTATTTAATTGTTTCCTTGTAAGCACAAAACTCAGAGTTCCCCAGATCACTTTATTTGCCCATTTCAATGCCCCTGCAAAGAGCTTCTGAATCCTTCAGGAATCTGATTTTCCACCATCTGTGGTTCCAAACTGAATTTTTTGCACTAGAAGGAGCTTCCCAGCATGGTTGCTGCTTTAGCTGTACCTTTTCTTATTTCTCCTTGTGGTGTCAGTGTTCCTGGCTTTGGCTTTTTCACTCCCACAGGGAAAGTCTCTGCTCAATAAGGAGAATGTCTGCAATAATATACAGACATGATCATGACAGTCAGAAATTCTGAGGAATCCTTTACATCTGAGGAATCCTACTTTTTTACACTTATTTAATGCTATTTATTCAAGCTATTTCCTAGTAGCCAACCTCTACTCAAAAGTGAAAATGTCCAAATCATGAACATCAGCTTGCAGAGCTCAACAATTGACACATGCAAACAATTTAAGTCAAAATTTTAGGATTTAGAAAGAATTCACTTTCCTTATTTCCCAGAAACCTAATTCTTTATTCTTTCATTGTTCAATTACAAAACTGCATTTGATGACCATTAAGTCATTACTCAATCCTTCCTCTAAATATTTAAATTCTGCAGTAAATGTCATTTTCCCTTATTATTGGAGGTATGGAGGTAATGAATTTTCAGTAGCTTGAAAGAATTCATAGATAATTTAAATTACCCACTCCTGAGCATACCTGACCTGGAAATGACTGTGTGCTTGTGCTGGAGTTCCACGGGGCAGTGTTGTGTGTTCTTCAGCCCTGACAATCCATTATCTTCTCATTTTATGATGTACACAATGCAGAAGAGGCAGGTTTAAAGTAAGCCTTCACATAAAGGCTTACACATTAATCCCACATTAATCCCTCTCTTCCTTATAACCTAAAAGGCAAACTTTGGATTATGTAGGAAGACTAGGAAATACAGGAATGCTAATTACAAATAAAAGTGAAATATCATAATAATTTACATTATGTCCATTTCTCAGGCTGTGCTTTTGCCTCCCTCACTTGATCCCTTTATTTGAGGCAGCTTTCCTGGCAAGCTGTTGCACTCTTGCCCATAAAATATGCTGGAGAATTAAGAAACTTGTGTGTTAAACTTCATTTTTAAACAATGCCACAGGCAAATTGTCCCCTTTTTAAAGAGGACATTATAGCATATCTGTGTCTATAAATACAACACATAAAGCTCCTTATTACCAAATGCTTTATTAACATCAGCAGACAGTCTTATGACATGATCTATGGTTGATTGATTTGCCTGAAAGCCACTTTAATACTGAGGAAGAAGATTATTCATCTCCAGAAAGAATGACAGTCAACAATAAATCATTCCCCTCCATCTTCTTACATAGCCATGAAGTTAAGGCTATCAGCTGATAAGAACCTAAATCAAAGTATGATCTGTTTTTTGGAGGGGGTTGGGTTTTTTAATAAGAAATGCATAAGGTTGCTTTCTTTATTTTTTTGATCAAACTAATGCTGCAAACACAATCACTGCAATTGTGTTGAGATGTCAGAAGTTTAACATTTAACAGTAAGAATATGGGATTTTTCTACCATAATTTTAATTTGTACTTGATATTTAGGATCATTTTGGCTTGTTTTTGTAACCTGATTTACTCACAAAATTACCCAAACTGAAGACTTTTTCTATAATATAAAGGTTGAAAGTGTAGTTAAGCAGAGTTGTAGACAATTTATAGAGCACTTTCAGCGAAATATTTTGCTGATCTGATTTTTGGACTATTTATGGGATGGTTAATTCCTTTGTTCTTCCATTGCCTTTCCACATGTGTACTTCTCCTTTCCTGCCCTTGTGACCCTGAGCTGGGCTCTCCCATGGGATTTTCAAAGCAGTTCTTGTTTTCCACGAACACCAAGGTGTAGGTGCAATTCAGAGCCCCTGTTTTTCCTGTCCTCAGGACAAGTGTTCAACAGTGACCAAAATCCTGAATTTCAAACGGATTTGGGGTTTTTGAGCCTCACACCAAAGCAGGAATGCTCAGCTTTGAACACTCTGGTGTCTGGCTGGACTCACAAACAGCACAGGAAGAAGATGCAGGAGCAGGGAGCAAGTTCAGTGTTTGGATGGTGACAATTTGCCAGGCTGGGCAAACCTGTTTGTGCCCTATTGGGCTTTGGGGAAGTAAAAAGTGGATTTAAAAAGAGGCAAAGAGTATTATTACAGTAGTATGGAAAAGAAAACAAAATTTAGACATTTCTGACAAAATTGTACCATCGATATTTTTGTTTCTGCTTTTTATGAAATCTTTCCTCTTTCTCTGGATGATTCATTAAATTAGGGGCTCCTGTTTTGGTTTGCTTTTTAAAAATCCCTATTGCTTTCAGCATTCTGAAAGCTTTATTGAGGTTCTGATTTTCCTTTCTCCGCTGCTGTAAAGCCTCTCCAGCATTGCCTTACCAAGTGCAACTAATTAACATCAAAGGGATGTTGTTCATTATGGCTCTATGATCAGCCATGTATCCCCTATATGCTGAATTGGCTCTTTTGAATCTCATTGAGGGTGCCTGCTCTAAGTCCCTTGCAGATTGCCTTCTTCATTTGCACAGCATACACAGGTTAATATTCACATGCATTTAAGTGGAAAATTGCCTCTTCCTGAAGGACCATCAGCCCTGTCTGGTGGCATTTCTATAAAACACATACTCAGATATTGCATATTTCTATAAAACACATACTCAGATATTGCACTGCTAACAGGCACTGCTTTATTTCTTTGTTGCCTCTTGACTTAGCATGCCCATGGTCAAAACCCAACCTGCAAATTTCTGCTGCATTTCATTTAATTTCATTTCCAGGGATTTGTTTTCCTTATCCACATGTCACCATTGCTTATAGGTGGACACAGATCCCCTCCCTGGCCATTTTCTGTTTCCCTGCCATCACACTATGCTACTTCCACTCTGTCTGTGAAGAAAATTCTGTCCAGTTCCTGGCACGAAGAGGGAATTCCATCAATGCTGCAGAAAAATGCAATGTCTGGAACAACCCCCTGAAACTGCAGCTCTATGGGTCTGCAGTTTCCTCTTGGTCAGCACAACAAACCAGGTCTGCTCCCAATATTCTGCAGGTTCAGAGGGAACCTTGAATCTCATAGCTGAAAATGCAATGTCACACTGTTCAAAAGTTCGTGTATCAAGTTCCAATGGAAATCCTTTCCCTGCTAATTCATGGAATCACCATAATTCCTGTCCCATGGCATACACAGCTGCATCCAGAGAAGTTAGGACAGATTTTTGTTACACATTATGTAAAAATATATCCACCCCTTCCCTGAATTTCCAGCATATTTATACACTAGCTTTGTATTTTTTATGCTTCTCTAATGCCTTGCAGTTCCTTGGAAGCCTATTCACCTATGGTAGATATATTTCTGGCTTCATAAAAGGTGTTCTGTGTGCATTTCATTTTCGTTTCTAATTCAGAGTATCTGAAGTACAGTGAGGTTTGTGCTGCAGCCCATAAAAATGACACTTTTCTGTTATAAAACTGAGCTTGTGTTTTGTGCTTTGGAGTGTTCTGAACTTCGTGGGCACTGTTGCAAGGACTGACAAGAATTTCATTTGTACTGAGATGCAGATTTGGGGAAGTATCTGCTTACTCCAAAAACTGCACAGTTTTACACTTAATTTGGTACCAAGTCAAGTGGTAACCACACCATTTAAAATACTTTTTATAAGCATAAAAGTAGGTGTGCTGTGTGTGTATTAATTGGGAGTTTCTAACTTTGCCTTGAAAAACTGAAAAACTCTTTAAAAATAGTGCCATGCTTTACTTTCAGATCAATGCAGTACAGGCAGGTGCTAAAAGTGCTTCTCTATGATTTAAATTTTGGCACATCAGCAAGGCTATCTAGAATTCCAGCAGCTTCTGTGTCCTGGAGATCCATTGCTTTGTTGAAAAAAATTGAGAACTTGTCAGTATGAATCATCATAAATATTATTGTATAATATCACATACATAAAGTAAATATTTTAGTGTAATAATATTACTTAAATATGAATATTTGAATTGTAATAGTTTACAGTAAGAGTTGGCAGTGAAAGAAGCCTGTGTGACACCTGCATAGTCACATCCCCTGTGGAGGGCCAGGTAGACCTTTTTACATTTAAGACCAAAATGCCACCATTATTACTGATTTTTCACCTGTTTTGCATCCACCTTGTAGAGTTTGACACTGTTTTTGTTGAAATTGTCCAGTTTCGATAATCTTTATTAGATCACAAAAAATCCTACTTGCCAACACTATAAAAACCCTCATACCTGCTCAACTCACTGCCTACCCAGGGAGTGCAGCTGCTTAATGTGGGGAAAAAGAAAATATTAATCTGTTCCTCAAAGATTTAAATCGTCATAAAAATCCAATATTAAACATGGAGCCTGTTTCGCCTTTTTGGGTTTCCCTTAAGTTTGGAGTAAGTCATCTTGTATTTGGTGCTGACTGAAAAATGTAATTCGACGTTTTTAAAATTAAAACCGTCATGGTATTTAAAGATGAACTTAAGCTCTGCTAATTCTATTAAACTGCAGGCTGCCAATGAGTTATAAAGTCTAATTAATCATTTTGTCAGCTTTGCCTTCTGAAGCTAGTCAATATAAATTTGAATAAATAGGAAGCTGTTGACCCAGACACCTCTGGATGCTCTGAATAAAGATGTGCCAGTAGTAAAACACTCCAACAATCGCCCACTTTGCACACGGTGTGCACAAATGTGGCAGGGAATTACACACCAATACAAAGGCATGGCCTTAGTCTTAATTTAAATTATTTATTTGTGGTGATAAATAAAGGAATATGTGGAGTCATCCCTCCTGTGTTTTGTCAAGACAGAGGTTTTGAGGAGGAAAACTTTTCAGCCCAAGTTTGTCGCTGACACTGCAGTGTGACATGTCACATCAGGTTGCATCAATAGAGCCATGTTATGTAAAAGTAATGAAATGTGACTGATAGAACCCAAGATACTGTAACATACTGTAACATAATGTGTCAGCATTTCTTTAATGGAGCCTTTCAGGAATGCTTTTTTTTGGTAAAACACCTTAAAAAGTCAGTTACAAAGAGTGATGAGGAGAGAGAAAATATTTGCACTCCATTGCCGCCACAAGAAACACAGAAAATGATCTAAATAAAAAATATTTCCAGTAATTTATATACATACATATGAACTAGAAATTCAGAAAAGTGAAGTCTTGGCATCATTAGTTAATTTTCTAACTGTGTTTTATGAAATTGGTTTCCTGATCATGCACAAGAGTAAAAACTTGCCTGTGTTTGATGTAAGTTGTGGTATTGGAAGTTCTGTCTGTCCAACAGAAAAAGTTATATTTCTCTAATATATCCTAATGATCCAGGAAACCTGATTTCCATTAAAACCAGCCCCATGACCCAAGAAACAAAATGATTATTTACATTTTTGGAGGTCGGATTGCATCTTTTCCTCCATCCCTCAGTGAGCTGGTGAACCCGGGGGCGGAATGGCCCCGCGCAAGGGACGCGGCGCATAAACCACCCCTGCCACCAGCATCCCCCTTGGCAGGAGGGGAGACTCCGAGCTGTTTGTCTTCAGCAGATTAACAGGGAAGGTTGTTTTTGTTTGTCTGACTGGTCAAGGACAATTTACAGTTCAGTTACTCCGAAGGAAAGACTTGTTGATTTGAGAGCACTCCTATTATAGCTGCAGGTAGGGGATGATGGATTCAGCCGTCACCGTGATGGAGTGCGGCCCGCGCGCTGGCAATGCACTAAATAAATAAAACACTGGTGGATCTGTTTGCTTCAGCTGCTCAACAGCAAGGGCTGCCATGGAGGTGGAGGCTTCTCGAGTGGGGGAACCAAGGGTTTAAATCTCCTCTTTAGCTCAAACCAGTTCTTGGTCTTTCTGAGAATATTCAGATTCGTCAATAGGGAAAACAAGGAAAGAAAATGAAAAGAACCCTTTTTTCTTATAGGAATTTTGAATCCCAGTGGCTCAAAGACAAATTTTTGTATTTTTTGTACTTTCTATAAAATACTCTCTTCACGTAGTTGAGCACCCATTTTCTCCATTTTTTTCCTTATCTTTGAATTTCTGAGACAAGAGCTGTTAAAAATCTAGTTTATCCCTTGGCTGTGGGAGACTGTTCTATGTAGAACATCCTCTCTTGGAACAGCCACTGTGACAGTGGGCACAAATTCTCTTGTCGGTTTAATTGATCTATTAGCTCAGTTGCTTATTCTCTGGCTGGATATTACCCTTGATAGCCATTATCATTCCATTAGAGCAGTCTTGTCAATTTTTAATTGCTGATCATTTAAGATATATTCAGTATATGTAACAACTCCTTTTTTACTCATCAGTGGGAATTGTTTGCTATGCTACAAAGCTTTTAACTAATAGGAATTTTTCTTCTGTGTCATGTTAGTTTTTATGATTTTTCTCTTGGTGACATGAAATAAATCACTGCTAACAGTAGTAATTCCACTATATTTTAGTTAATTATATGGGTACAAATTTGCATTTTAAATTAAAATTCATACACTTGAGAAAAAACTATTAAAAACTGTGGAAGAAATCAATTTTAAAAAACCATGTTTACTTCTACTTTTCTGCACATCTCATTCCATGCTCTTGAGTGCAGGCAGGGTGCATAGGCTAGTCTTGAATTTTCTGGTCTGTTGTGGTGTAAGTAAGGCTGATACTGACAGATATTGTACTTGCATAGCTGCTGAGAGATCAGAAATAGAAAATTGGGAGAAAATTCATGTCCCCAACCCAAAATTTGAGTTCCATTTTTCATTAGGAGGTGGTGCTGAGTGCTGCCCATGGTAGCTGAGTGCATCTCTCTGTGCCATGTAGTGGTTAGACCAAGGATTGTCATATTCATATTTCACATTATTTTCATCTTGCAATTCAAGCAGCAAAGATGGGATCTAGACTGAGAGATCATACATCCAAAGTCAGTAAACTTTATTTCCAAAAGTAAGTGAGTTTTTTGCTTTTCCTGATAGGTTTGGGCTTTTTCAAGTGTTCAGATTTGCAGAAATGCTGAGAGGGTGATGATAGCACCCAAAGGCCAAGGTGAGTTTCCCCTCTAAAAACACTGATCATTTGTTTTCTTGTGGCCTTCCTAACATGTGATTTTTAATCCTGAGATGAATTTTTGTCTGTTTAAATACTGTGAAAACCCTACTGATTCAGAAAACTTTTAAAAACAGAGAACTGGCAATTCTACATGAAAAACTTTTACATAGACAAAAGGCACATGGAATTCACCTCTTTAGCTCTGCACAAAGGGGATGGGAGCAGAAAAAAAAGCTGCTTTGTTCCTCTCTGAGCCTTGAGTGGAACAGATAACATTATTGAAGGCAATGCTACAGAGCCATGTTGGACAGTCCTTTCAGCAAGGATGGACTCTGGTTTTTCTCACTGTCTGCTTAATATTGATATTGCTTTAGTGGCCACAAAATGCAATTTTATGAGTGTTGTTTCTTTGCTATCAGGTGGAGCCATGAGGGTAAACACCTGCCACTGGTAACAATAGTGGCTCTTTGGGGGTAAAGTTGGAAGGGGTGATATTGCAAATAAAAGTCAGTTTGACAGGGAGGAGTAAAATCAGTGTTAATGCTGTTTGGTTTTGAAGAAGCATTGATAAATTGAAAAGGCAAATTAAAACATTAGGTCTATATAGCAAATGAGAATTAATTATCTCATAAAATATAACATTAGTAAGAAATAATAGAGGAGATGTAAACATTATCAGTGCAGATACGCTCTGCTCTGGGAGACAGAGGTCTGGAAATGGCTCTGGTTTCTGCAGGTGCCTTTGGTGCCCTCTGTCATGTATTTAGCAAGTTCATCACTGGAAGGGAAATGAGGATCTAATATTGCAAATCAGCCAATTTCTACTCTTCCAAATCAAACTTTGTGTGGAGGATACTGAAGTACTGGTAAATTTAATATTTTCTTGTTTTTTTAAACAAGTTTTACACAACTCTCTTCTTCCAGCTTATAGTTTGATTTTTCTTAACCTTTTCCCTGTTTGTGCCAACTTTTTTTTTATTTCATTGAGTTCTTATCTGTGCTCACAGTAAGCTTAATTCGTTGCTCTTGCCCTGCAGAGCACTCCAGTAATTACTGAAACTGCCAATGAAGAAACAACTACAAAGCAAGAATCAAATGTGTGCTATAAATAAGGTATCGAATTCTGTTTGACTGCACAGGGCAACAATTTCTAAAAATTGCTGAAGAGTCCAATAAACAAGGTAGATCTTGAAGATGTTGTGTCTGTACAAACCTGCAGAGAAACTCCCACAAATTGCTCTGTACAAATGGGAAATGAGACGCAGTTTTAAACTTGCAAGTGCTTAAATATGTAATTACTTGTTCTAAGAGTAATACCAGGGGAAAATCGTGGAGAATCCAAAATGGGGTTGTTCTTGTCCATGCCCTTTCTGTTCAGATGAGCAATTCTTGACCGAATTTCACAGTTCACACTTCACCCTTTGTCTGTCAGAGATTTCTAATTTCTTCCCCAGTACTGCAGGTTTTGGAGGTGGAAATGGGGAATATGTTTGAGGTAATTGTGAGCAGGACTGAAAGGTGACTCAGCCCCAAGTCTCTCTGCCAAACACCTATTTAAGTCCCTCACTCCTAAAATAAATGTTCAGAGCAGCTTTGCCAGTCAACTCCAAAATTTTCAAATCAGTTTTCCACTGAAAATTTGATTTGATTTTGAAGTTAGCTGAACATCAAGTGGTCCAAGTGCTATTTAAAATGAATTCCTGGAAGTGTGGGAGTCATCCCTGAGAGTTGAAAAGCAAATCTTGAGTAGCTGGGGCTCCCTGGGAGATGTCTCACAGTCCAGTTGAGTTTGGAGAATTCACCTTGTACTGTTAGCTATTTTGGGTGCCCCTCCAGAAGAAAAACATGTGCAAATGATAGGATTTGAGAATTAGGTGACTTGGCCACACTGATGGGATTTTAATGGGAGAATCAGCTGGAAATGCACGTGCTGTACCAACTGCATGAAGGTACTGTAAATGCGTTCTGCTTGAATATAATTTATTGCTTTTTCCTCTGTGATTAGAGAAAGCAGACGAGCCCTTCTCTGCACTCAAGGAAATTAGGGAATCAATTTCATGGGAGAGGCAATAACAAACAAACAGAAAGCTCTCAGTTAGCACAGGAATATTCACATTTACAAAGTTGTGCATGTTAAGCAAAAAAGTTTCTTCTTTTTGTGCAGTGATTTTTCATTTTGCACTAGAGGCTTTTAGGGTTATTAAATGTCCAGATTTTAAAGTGTATTTCATCAACTGAAGCAGAACAGGAGCCAAATTTGGGGGTTTGATACGCAAGCATCACTCTCACTAATTCCATTATGAACTTTACATTTATATTCAAAAAAGCCCTGCCTGACTCTGCAGTGTGTGCTGTATGAGATATCTCAATATCACAGAATATTCTGGCTTGGAAGGGCCCACAAGGATCGAGTCCAGCTCTTAATGAATGATCCATGCAGGGATCAAACCCTGAGCCTTGGGGTTGTTGCACCCCAGAACTGAGGGCCCTGGCACTGCAGCACAGACTCAGTAACTCGCATTTCCTTATGGCTCAAAATTCACAAATAATTGATCTCTTTCTGTCTCCTTGTTCTTTTTAACCTTGAAATTGTATTTTACCTCCACTAGGGAGCAGCAAATGACATAAAAATATCATTACTGCTCTAATCCCATGGAAAGGAACCCGGCAGAAATGGGACTAAGACTTTTAAATTCAGTAATCTGGCAGGTTACAAATGCATTCACTTTCAACTCTTGTGTGAACAACTGTGGTTTTTGAAAACTACATAGTAGCTTTAGCTCTTTTTTAATTTATAATAGCTCAGTTAATTTAAAGTCCTCCTGTATAACTTGTCTTTTGGTAGATACAATGGGTTTTCTTTCATCTTCAAACTGCTGTAAAAGGGTTAAGGAAGGACCTGAATGCTGCAATTTGCCTCAGATGGAAGCTCAGTTCGATTTCTCTTTTACTATGTGTAATTTTTTAAATATTATTTTTGTTATAAAAGCACTTTGAATTAAGGCATACATATATATATATATATATATATATATATATTCTGATTTTTTAATGTTATTTAATTTCTTATCCTCCTACTCGTCTTTGCACTCTGAAGAAGAAGAAATAAAGATTCATTAAAGAGAGAACTAAAAACAAATGTATGACATTTGTCCTTTTTGGTCTGGTTAGACTAAACACACGAGATAATGTAAGGAAAGTGTAAATACACAAATTAAAAGAGCAAGCAGCTGGGATGGCATTGAGTTTCTTCTGGACAAATGGGCTAAAACTTAAGAAAAAATTAAACTTTTTCTTTTGTGGCTGTCAGCTGCTAAACTAGGGAATCATTTTCTAATAAAAGTGATGAATGCTCTCTTTTGGAGTCCTTCAGGAGTGGGCAGGGGAAAGCTCTGAACAATACAGAGCACAAACCCTTGCAGTGACAGAGGCTCCATCACCTGATTTCTTACTCTGAGCTCTGCTTCCTTCTGCCACTGAACTGGAATATGTAAATGACAAATATTAGAAATAAAAAATTTCCAAAACAGATTTGGGGCTTAATTTTTCAGGTGATTTCTTGGTTGGAGAAAGACATAACTTTGTAGAAATAACAATGACGTGAGTGTGTAACCAGCGCTCTTCATGCATTTACTTCTGCAGTGGACATTCGTGGGTGTTAAAAATACCTCTGAAAACTCACCACCTTCCCAGAAAAACAGGAAATTATATTTTTGAAAGATAGACATTTTTTGGTTGTTTTTTATCAAATATATAGGAAGGAGAAAAGAGCTCACAACAACTTTGGAAGCTGCTTGCTCTTAATTCTTTGTTGCCCGCAAGAACACTGTGGAGTGTTTTGAATATCAGCACTTCAAGGGTGCCGTGTCCATCCCACGAGGCAGCACTGGTGGCACATTCTGTCCTGGCTCTTTGGAACACCAGGCAGCCCTGAGGCACTGGAGGAGCCCCTTAGGATCTCATCCACCTGAAATTCCTGCTCCAGCTCCTTTCTGCTGCCTGTCACACACATGGAAATCCAGATCATTTAAATGGCTCCAACCAACTCAGAGCCTCCCTTTGCTCTCTCCTCCTCTTCCAGGCTGAGATCTTTAACTCCTTTGGCTGAACTGGAGTCAATGTCCTCAGAGATGACGGGAGCTATAGGGAAATGTCAATTTTGTGTTGGAATAACTCTGCCCACCCAAACCAGAGCACTGAGGCACTGTTTTGGGGCTACCTAAAAACAGAGGCCAGACAAAATTAAGGGAATAAAAAGCAGTTCTATTTATTGAAGGGCCTTCAGGTACATTTAGGGCAGATGAAGCCCCCCAGGGCTACCCCCAAAAATTCACAACAGGTCATGGGTTTGCACACCTTTATAAGCTTGGTCCATTTGTACATGGGGGGTTAATTTTCTAATTACAGCTTCAGGTAATGAAGTCATTGACCCCCAGTTTGCTCCCCCACAAACTCACTTTTGTTTGCATTTCTTGGGGCCTGAGTGAGGTGTCCTTGATTGCCAGGCCTGGAGAGGAATTGTTGTGTCTGCCCAAACTGGGAAAGCAGCACCTCACATTGTACATGGAGTTTAGAGTTACACACTAAAGAACTACAGGATCACAAATAGATGGAAAATATAAAAGTTGACGTCCTAAGGCTTCACACCCAGCTCTGCCAAGAGCAGACAGGGATCATGGCTTGGAGACTCAGCTGAAAGCCCTTGGGAAAATCTTAATCAGCAGGATTGGATCTATCTGGAGCCTAGTCTGCCCTGGGGGCACAGTGTCTGCAAAGGGCTGAGAGCATCAGGAGTGAGCCCACAGCTCCAGAGCTGCCCCAGGATGGGTGAGACACACTGAACATTCCCTTCCTCACCTCAGAGCTCCTCTGGCCCTGCTGTGGAAGGAGAATGTGCTGCAGTGTTCTCCTGCTCTCTCTGTTTGTGCCCAGGCTGCGTCCAGAAAATGAGAGCGCTGGGGGTAAGAAAAATATCTAATGAGGAGGTACTGAAAGTGTTTTCAATTGACTTTTTCCTCTGCCAAAAGGAAATGTAAACACTCAGATTTCTCAGTTTTCATGTGCCACGCATGAAAGTGATTGGGATAATTTACATTCACACTTATTTTGATAGGCAGGGAATAGATAAGTGGTGAATTAAACTTTTTCTCTCCACCATCTGTATCCAAAAGCAGGAGCATTAGGAGCATGGCAAGTGATGCTGGTTTGGGATGCAATTATATTTCAATGGAAAGGTAAATGTTTGGAAAATACCTGAAAGCTGACCATAAGTTTGTGGGCTCATTAGGATTGCAGTGAACACAAACTGTTGAATTCCATTGAATTATTTATGGACTTTTAGGACATAAGATTTCTGTCATTCTGTTGACTGTGTTATAATTAGAATAACTCTGGCATCAACCTCAAATTGCACACAAACCAAAAATAAATAGGATCAATCATAAGATCATAGTATTGAGTGAAAGAACTAAAGTATGATGAGTTCCTAATACATGAAAAAAAAAAAACCACAAAATTCAGCTGCTCTGTTAAGACAGAATGTTGAAGGTGTTGGAATTTTTCACTGACACAATGGTACAGATTTCATAACATATTTAAATATTTTATGCTTCTTCCTTGTAAATCTAACATGGAATCATCAGTGACTATTCTGGTCAAATTCCCACATTTGTCAGAGCCTGAGCTGCTAACTCTGACTGAAAGCAGTCTGAAGTCTCAGGTGCAGCTGTGATCTGGTTTAATTTATTGGAGTTTACTCTGCAGCCAGGGTAGAATTAAGCCCCAGCACCTCAAGTAAAACTATTCTGCCATCTTTTTCTTTTTTTTAATAAAGTTTTTAAGTTTAGAAACTAATCTCATAGAAAGTTTTTCTGATGCAAACCTCTGGCCCTGAGAATTGCAATGGATTTTTCATCCCTCTTAAGCAGTCATCAGTTTTCTTACAACCAGTCTCTGTGTTTTCCAGGATTACTTAGTGTCAGCAAATTTCCATTCTTTTGATTTGCTTTCCTAAGTAGAACTTCTAGTAGAAATAAATTACTCTATAACTAATCCAGCTTGCATATTTTATCAGCATTCTTTCCATCATTTGTTTTCTTTGCATTTATTTTAATCTTGTCTGTTAGAAATAATGTAGTGATTTAAGAATCTACCCTGTGCAGCACTATTGTAATATCTGTCAGCAGCAAGACGGGACCTTTTATGCTTCACTTTACCTGAAGTTGTTCCCTTAAAAAAAGATAATTTTTGATTCTCATCAGAAACCCAAAGCTCAGCTCCTTTTTGCACTGTGCCATTGGTTGTTGTTGTTGTCTCATATTCTAAGAAATAGGAAATGTGGACACCTTCAGTGGAGGTGTTTTAGGATTATTTTTGGGTTTGGAGCCCAGTGACAGCCATGTTTTTGGCAGGGCCATTCTGCAAGTCCTGACTTAAGGAACTCAATATTTTGTACACATAATGAACATCTGGTGACAAGGCACTCGGAGCAACAACAACAACACCAAAAAAAAGAAAAGGGGAAAATGAGGAGGAGGAGGAAAAGCAAAAGGCAGTAAAATCTTTTGCATGCCTGCTACTTTTATGGCTTAAAATATTTTTTCCTTAAATCAGTGCATCTAGGGAAACTTTTTTTTGATGTAACAATCAATTTTTAACAAGGAAAAAAGTCTGAACTCATAAATATTGTATGTATTAATTGTGAAGCTTAATGGAACACTTTGTGTTTCTGAACAACTCGTTTACATAATTAAAATCTCCTTTGATCTGTGAGTAAATGATTTAATCTTAATGCTCATTAGTCTAAATGGGTCTTCTATTCAATTGTATCAAGATGCTACGGAAAATTCTCAGACCTTTAAAAAATATTTGTCAGTTGTTAGGTAAACAGAAACCTATCTGTGAACAGAAATCTTTTATCTCTGCAAAAGAATTTGACTCTAAAACTAATTCAGATTAAAGCTTCTTTTATTTTCTTTTATCTGACATTTTGGTTTCAATAGCACTTCAATGAAATATGGGAGGGAGTTGTTGAATTTATAGTCAGTAACCACTTCACTACAAAAAGAATTTAGTCCTTGAAAATAAAACATGAAATGAAAGAAAAGAAAATGTCAGATAGGTGTGCCTCCAACTGAGGCATTAATTTTTGTAGTTTCACTGCTATTTTCTTGTGGGTGTTGCTCAGGATTCCCTGTGGATATGGCAAAGCTCAGGAACATCTGGGAAATGCACAACAAGATTTTTCATCTTTAGAATTCATGTAACAGCAGCAGCACCATGACAGAATTTATCTGCCAAGGGTTTCCACCTTTAGGTGTCCAGGGTAGGATCCTTTCTTCCAGTCTTTCCCTCTCAAATGCTGAGTACAAAACCTCTCACCCAAACGAGGAGCTGCACATCTCCCTTGGATCTTCAGGGATCCTGAATATCCTGATTCAAACAAAGAGAGCTGAGAAATTGGGCATCAGTGTCACTACACTCATTTTTTCCTCAAAAACCAAATAATTTATTTTGAAAATAGTCCTTTTTCATTATCCCATCTGTAATTTTTTTTAAAGCCACTTCTCCTTCCCACAGAGAGCTTTTTCCTCTTTTTGAAAAAGGTAAGAATTTTAATTAGCTCAGGTGGTGCAATAAACACAAACATCTGTGTCCCTTTATGAAGGGCTGTTCTCAGCCCCTTGCCTCTCTCAGGAACAAATTCATGGCACAGAGAGAGCCCAGAGTCACCCTGGGCCTGGTGACACAGGTCCTGCCAGGCTGTGTCACATCCCAGCACCTCCTGGAATATTGGGAAAGGCAGAGCCAGCACTCAGCCACTGTCCCCTGGCCCCAGGGACACTTCTGGCACTCTGGGGACATCCTGAGCCAGAAGGTTGAATCCATATTTAATTCCTCTTGAAGCTGCTCTCTTCCATGCAGTAATCCATGGCAGATGTGTCAGTGGGGCTGTGGCACAGCTGCAAAGGCAGTAGGGATGGAACACTCCTGTGTATGCTGACAAAATAGTCAATGTTTAAATATTCAATGCTTTGAATTCAATATTTCAATGGAAAAAATATTGAAAATGGATATTTCACATTTCCTTAATATTACTTATCTTTAGCTTGTTTTGTTTTCCTCTTGTAGGGTTTGAGCTGCTGTGTTTGTTTTATCTGCTAAAAATTTAAAATTGTCAGAGCTTTATTTGGAAGTCCTATTTTCTACCTTAGTCTTAAATTAGAGTTGCCTGTTTCCAGGTTACCTTATAGCAGGGTGAAACTTTTAATTTATGATACTAATTCACTCTTTAACAAAAAAGCAAAATCTGTCTTGGCTATAGCACTCAGTTAATGGAACTGTTAATAGGCCGATTTCAGTGCTTAGTTTGGATTATTTTCTGCTGAAATTCCAGATTTACTGTATTTTAATTATAGAAAATGGGAGTTATCATTTTACCCAGTTCTATCCCGTTTGAATTCTTTCATATTTGTCAAAAATAATGACTATAATTCAGTCTACATACAAGCAAAATACCCATTACTTCAATTTATGTAAATAATCTAGGCTTGGGTTTAATGACTGAAGTTGTTGGATATTTTTTAATCAAAACAAAATAAAACAAAAAAAAAGAAAAAAAACCCTGTGGTATCAATTTCAGCTGAAGGAAACAGGTTTTTGGCTGTGCTGAGTGTTGAGAATTTACATAGCAAAGTGCAAACACCCAAGAAAACACACCTCTGTCCTCGGAAGGGTTGGTGTAATATTTGTGCAAACAGAGAATGAGACGTGGCTCTGGCAGGGTTTGCCTTGGCATGGCACTGAGGAGCTGGAACATTTCTGGAATAGCCTGAGGGATTTGGGCTCCTGAAGAACCCAGTGTAGAAAAGAGCACCAGGGCTCTGCACTGATGCTCTGCAGCTCTCAGAGCCCAATGCATATTTTAGCTATTACTCGCTTTTAAATTTGAAACAGACAAAGAATTTTAATGTGGAAAATCAACGTGAAGCAGGTTCTTTTTTTTTTTTTCCTCTTTCATGTTTTTGTAGCTTGAATAAGCATTTCCTCTCTCATTCTTTATAAGTGCTGATAATAATGTGAAAAAAGTGCCTGAGCATCTCTTAAATCATTGTGAGGGCTGCAGGGTGGATTTCTCATTTCAGCAGCATCAATACACAAAATAACCACAAAATAGAGATAAAGTTCTCTCGTCCCAAGTTACTACCTAGGATTTACTTGCATGGCTTTCTAATAATATAAATAAGCATCTAACTTTGGGAACAAAACTAAAGAATTTGAACTCTATTTGACTGATAACGTTTGGGGGAAAAAGTCAGAAAAGGCTTTTCAGCCTTTAGTCTCATCAGTTCTTAATTTCTGTGCAAATAAGTGGTGTGCAGTGACTTTAGAATTGTTTTTGTTGCTCAGAGGGCTTTGCAAGAAGACATCTGGGGTGGCGACATGTTTCTGAATAAGACATCAGAGCTTGGATTGCTCTCCATAGATGTGTGCTGTGCAATCCCCATTTCAGATGCCAAGGTACAAAGCATCTCCCATAAAAGCAGTCCAATGTTGTTGCTATAAAAATGTTACAGAATCAACACACAGACATTTACAATCAGCCAGCTGAAACATTCTCTGCATGGACTTGGGTCATGGAGAGACAATTCTGGAGTGGTTTGTGCTGAAATCTCATGGGCAAATTGAAATATGCTTAAAACCTTAAATAAGTGCCTAGTAAATTGCAAATTTTAATAATTTATTAGTAAATTTATTAGTATTAATAGAGTATCAGTGAGCTCTGGCAATTTTTTTTTCAAATAATTTTGTTTTTTTCAGTCCCAATGAAAAGTTGGCCATGACTTAAAATTTAGGGCACTTTGTAAAATTATTCGGAGTGAAGTTCCATTCAATGTACACTGCAGAGATGAAATTCATGGAGCACACATTAAAGAAAGGTGTGTTTCAAAAATACATTACAGTATTTTCAGCTTAATTATATTGACCTGAACTGAAACCATTTTTATATTTGTAAAGAATTTGTAGTATTTTCCCTATTTTGTTGGTTTTTACTTACCTAAATTTCTTAATCAACCCTACTACATGATGGATGATTGTCAGAGTAATAACTTGCATTATTGCAAATAATATAAAACATAAGCATTCAGCTTCTGTATACCAGTGGCTGGATTTGCTTTAAAAGAACAAAATAGAAATTTTCATTTCTGAAATATTGTAAACCAAGCTATAGAGGTATAAGTAGTTTAAAAATTTATTTTGTAAAATTATTATTCTTCCATCAGCAAAGACAAGTGGAGAAAATTGGCCCAACCTGCAAAATTTCTGCATTTATAAAAAAAGGAATATAAAAGAAAGGGCAAATATGATAGAATATAAAAGAATAGGTAGAAGTTAAGAAACTGAGCTCCAAAATCAAAGAGTGCCTTGTCTGTATAATTTGGGATCAAAGACTTTCCTTGCCAAATTAGAAGGATTCTTGCAATGAACTTAACTTTCTGTGACATTGGGCACAAAGTGTTTCGCACAGGCAAAATATTTTTACAGGAGATTCTGACAAACACAATTTTTGTACTATTTTATAAGCAGTCCTGTGAATACTTGTTCTTTGGAGATCTAAGGCCAGGGGTTTTCCCTGAAGAGCAGGAAAACAAAGTGGCCCTTTATGTAAGAACACTGGTTCATTCAGGGGGAAACCAAATATCTCAGGGAAGAATGTCAGAGAGCTGGCTGGTGGGCACAGCAAAACCAGGAAAAGTAGCAGTGAAATATCTTTTATCTGCCTCCACAATGATGTTCAGGGAGGTAGAGTTTAAAAATGGTTAGAAAAATGGTTAGAAAAATGGTTAGAAAAATGGTTAGAAAAATGGTTAAAAAATGGTTAAAAAATGGTTTAAAAATGGTTAAAAAATGGTTAAAAATGGTTAAAAAATGGTTTAAAAAATGGTTAAAAAATGGTTAAAAAATGGTTTGAATATAGTTAAAAATAATGTAAAATAATTGAGTTTAAAATAGTTAAAAATAGTTTAAAATAGTTAAAAATAATTTGGTTATTGTCACTAAAATTCTTGATTTCCCTCTTTCAGAGCAGGTTTGTTGATGGTGACAATGTCTCTGTAGGAAGGGCACTTTAGAAGCTCAGGCCAGCGTCCAGGATGAGCCTAGAATTAATCTTTCCCAGAGAATTTCCCTGCTGGCAGCAGCTTGCCCTCCCCAGGGCACGGGGGATGTGGGATGTGCCTTTCTTTGGTAACTTTGGATGGATTTTTCTTCCATGAACTCACCCAGGTCCTTCAACAGACCAAGCAGGTGACCAGATTTTGTCCCTGCGCCCACATTCCTGACCTGCATCATTCTGAAAATGCAATGCCAACCTGGTTTTCTAACCCAGTATTGAAATTTTTCATCGTGTCCCATATTGCTATTTGCATTAAAGTCCAAATTCTGATTAATGGCATAAGAATTGTGATTGCTAAAATTGAATTTAATGCTCATTGAAAGAGCTGGAGCACAAAGAAATTGCTTTGTTCTGAGCTGCTACCAGAACATTGTAATTTAGAATTAGGGAATAACCCTTCCCAGTCATTATTTACACCTTTGTTTGGATAATTTTAATGGTAAATTTTGGACTGAAGCTATGGAGCAGATGCTCAGTGGTGGATATTAGAGTTATTTTTGAACTTGTTGCCCCTCATTCCCTCAGGTATGTTGGAGATCTAACAAGGTGCTTTAGGTGCACTTCCCTCACATGATGTACCTGCTGTACTGGTGTCCCACCAGGTCATCTGATATCCAGAGAAAACCTTAAATTGGCTCCTGAATTCATGCTAGCTCTGAAATATTGTGTATTCTCTGCTTGCATCCTGCACTCTGTCCTTTCTTCAGCCCATCCATCCCTCATTTTCATTTTATCACTTTTAGAATCTCATTTTTTTCAAGATAGAGAGGGGTATTTTTTAAACAGCATCTTAAGGTTTCCAAATCCCAGTTCAGAATTAAAAACCATAATAGCATTCTGGAGTAATTTTATGGCTCCTGATAGATTACAATTAGAGATCAAACTGCGCTGGTGCACTGCATTGTCAGGCAGCTTTTATCTCTGGTAAACAGCTCTGTAATTAGGATTTCATGGATCACAATAAGTCCCAGATTTTACTTACACATTTTGAGGCTGATGTTTTCTTCCTTGGATTATAAGTTTATGTGAAAGTCTGGAGTTACAAGTAGAAAATTGAAACACAATCAAATTTCCTAAGAATGCAGAGTCAGGTGTCAATCCCTGACTCAGGTGGGGAGGTTTCCACTCCCCTTTTGTGGTGATTCCAGAAGGTGCCTCATGATCCATTTGTTCATTAAAAACTAATTTTAGAAGTTGTTGGAAGTGCAGACCAGAATTTTCTCTGTGCACTTATATTTCAAAGCTGATCCAGTATATACATAAAGGTTTTCCTTTATTATTCCATGAGCTGCATTTTATTCCAGAGGCTGTGGGGCATTTTATAGTTATGGAAGTTTCATATTATGGAAAAGAAAAAATTCTCTTTGTATTTTTTCATATTAATATAATTACTGAAGCTCTTTAAACACCCAAGTATTAGAATTTCAAAGTCTCTTGTCTTTTTCAAAACACCAAGGACACCAAGAAAACTTTGAATGTAACATTTCTCCTGAAATGGAACTATGTATTTTTCCAAAGCACAGCACACTATTAAATGAACTTGCAATATTTTTGGGGATATTATGACAAAGTATGGACTATTCTAGATAAATTACTGACATACCAACAACTGAGACACTGAAATTCAGATTGCTTTTGAATATACAACTATTTTTAACCCATAAAGGCAGGGATTATGAAGGACAAATAGCCTTGCTTGACACTGTATCATCATAGGTTGCTCCTATTAGCTCTTCTAATAATTCATTGTTTTTAAAATGACACCTCAGACATTCACACCAATCACTCAGCTTGGCCAGCGAGGCTCATTTCTCATGTATGCATGAAAAAAACAGGAATTAAATTAGAAAGCTGTGCTAGCTAGGAAATGTTTTACTCACATGAGAATCTTGTAAAAGCATCTCTCTGGTAAAAGAGAGCAGCAGCAAATCACAAAATAGATAATGAGTGATAATTTGCCAGAAATGAATGGCAGGCTTCAGGAACATACATAAAGAGAATTAGACATTTGCAGGATTTTTAGCAAAATTAAATTACCTGAACACTCTTAGCTAGCCATGGATGTTGTTTAAAACGTGAAAATCAAGTGAATAATAATCAAGAGGGATAATACTACTATTATTATTATTAATAATAATATTAAGTATTACTATATATTATGGCATTACATATAATTGAAATTAAATATTAATTAACTAAGTATACGTAATACATAAATTATTATATTATATAATGTAATTAAATGATAATAATATTTATTACAATTATAATAATATTGTCACCTCCTCGTGAGGGACAGGGATGAGCGATGCAGGTGACACTGACATTTCCTTCCTCAGGAAAATTAACCTCATATTTACACCAGAATGTGGGTGAGACTTTACAGAAATTTCACTCTGCTCCCAGGATTCCTGCCTGCTCCAAACTAAACTCTGTCAGCCACATTTTGCCTCTTTTGGCTCCTCTTAATGATCAAATAAGACTTCATTATAATGGCTAATCTTTAAATTAATTCAATTCAATACTTACCATTTTACTTAAATCAGAGAAAGGAGCAAAGGGGAAGAACATCAATATTTTAGCAGGCATAGAGCACAGAAATTTCATAAATAAATGACCCATTGATACATGACAAACCCCTACAGATCATATCCTGTTGTACAGACTTACAATTTAAATAATTGACTAAAAGAGCATTTCTAAAATAAAACAAGCTTGCTTAGAGGAGTTTAGAAGCAGAGATGGAATAATTTTTAAAAAATTGACCAGAAGATATTTAATTTAAAAAGAAAATTTCTCACCTGTCAGGTTTCACAGGCATATTGAATTGCAGTCTAAAGTTTGTACAAATTCATATAGTACAATACAGATTTCTTTTAACTGTGAAGTATTTTAGTGTTAGGCTCAGTGTGGGAGAAAATTTATATAATACATTTTTAGTTTTCTAAAGAACTTCTATAAAGCTGAGAAATTTGTCTCATCTAAAGCAAAAATATTTTGTCACTTGGAGGTCTACTGATTCTGCTTAGGAAAATCTTTTTTTAACAGGAAACCAGGTAGGCTACAATTTTCTTTTAAATTCTTATTAGCCAGTGGCATTCACTTCTTTTGTAGTTGTCAAGTGTTTGGAAGAAACTCATTACTATTTACCTGGATTCACAGGAGCCTTTGCATGATAAAAAATGAAGCACCTTTCAAAACAGAAACTTTGCAGCTTTCACTTGTGACAAACGTATCAGTAGGAAATCTGAATTTTTGAAAAAATCAAGTTTTATATATTTTTTTGTTTCATTAGATATTCTCTGTATCAGGCTATAATTCTTTCTTTTTAATGTTTCATCCCTAGAAGAAGAAACAAGAACCACCTGTGCAAAACAAGAAAATATACCATTCCCTATTCATCCTTAACCAATAGACCTGGGAAATTTTGGCAGGGAGCTTGAACAGCCCCCAGCTTATCCCTGTAGGCAAACAGGGCTGGCTGCTAGCTCTGGAGGGAAGAGCTGTGCAGTTTGCTCCTGGGAAATCTGTTTGGAAAGCAAAGTACAGTGGAACCACCGTGAATTTTCCTGCACTCCACAATTCGAGGCTATTTGCATTATCAAAGGTAATAATGCACTGGTCAGGGAATAAATAATGCACTGGACAGGGAATAAATTATACACTGGGCATTTAGCTGCAGAGAATAATACACTGGACATTTTAGCACTCCAAATACTGAGGAGATTAGTGCAAATTCTCTACAGGGAATAATACACTGGGAATAATACACTGCAAATAATACACTGGGAATAATACACTGGGCATTTTAGCACTCCAAATATTGATGAGATTAATGTGAATTCTCACTGCTCTGTAGCATTTTTCATCTCCTAGTAAAAGTCTGTCAGAAAGGAGGAATCATTGGGTTTCTTTTGTGTAAAGAGAGTTCAGTTCCTGGAGGAACAGCTTTTAAGTCTTAGGTTGGAAAACGTCTCCAAGAGCATAGAGTCCAGAGTTTGATCTGGATTTGGATTTTGCACTGATCTCTGAACTGAGCTGAGCTGAGCTAAGCTGAGCCCATCCCACTTCAGCCCTGGTGTGCTCATCCCACCTCTATCTGTGGGTCCAGGTTTGTTCTTCACCAGAAAAATCCTAAGAACAAACCTCAACCCAAGAAAGGGATGGTCCACAGAGTGGGGACCATCTATCTCTGTGTTTATTAAATCTTTCCATCCATGTTATTGCCCCAGCAGAAGGCACAGTCTCTTTTTAGTTCTGTGAGGTCACATGAAAAAGAAAACTCAGCTTCACAGGTGCATGTTATTAGACACACAAAGCACTTGTTAACAGAAAATATGAGATGGCTCACATTTATCAAAATTATCCCTGACGTTTCCTTTTGCTCAGCTGAAAACAATATTTTAAGCTCCCAGAGCAAGATGTAATGTGTGAGGGGGAAAAAAAACCTAAACCACAACCAGAGTTGTTTTTTTCTAAAGGACACCCAAAGGAATATGTGGTGAATAAGTTGTGTTTGTGGGAAAGGACCAGGTTGTCCAAAGTGCCATGTTTCAGATGTGTTTATTACAATTAAGTGGATTTTAAATTTTTTTATCTATATTTCTGATATACTGACAGCTAGGGACTCTCATACCTCTGAAAACATAAAAATCATAATCGTGATGTTCTGTTATTGACAAAATAGCCATTGTGCCATGGACAAGGCAAACACAAATGTGGCCTTTATTCTCCCATCTGTGGTTTCAGCCTCGTGGCAAAAGGGGCTATTTTAGGGATGAACAATCCAGCCCTGGTCTATTTTAGGGATGAACAATCCAGCCCTGGTCAATTAGAGGTCCCTGGACTAAAACTGCAAATAGAAGGGTGCTTTAGCCACAGTGTCAGGAATTGTTTTGTCTGTTAATTATTTACTTGAAAACTCTGCCTGAAAGACACTTTTCTCCTCCCTGGAGACTGCTATTGTGATGCTAATAAGTATCTGTACTTTGTTTGTGTGTTAATTGAACACTGTCACTGCAAAATTTAACTTGGATAGCTCATTCTCAAGATGATGTGTATCAATAAATAAAATATGGGACCTAAAACAAAAGCAGTTTTGCTTGCAGAGAAAGAGAGAAGACGAGCTTTAAAAAGAAGTCATTTAGTAATTGCATGATGCATTAAGGCTAATAAATCTGCTTAATTGTCACATTTGCCTTAAATTAATAATTTATATCAACATTTGGTGTGGGCAGATATGATGAATATTTTTATGTTGCGATAATCCTGGAAAGCGGCACTTTGAACACTTTAAAAACCAATTAATTGCAAGCCCTGTCTGGTTTTACACATTTGTGGTAGTAACTGAATGAAGAAAGGTGAGAAAATTTCACAGAAATTGGTGGGAAGGACAGAGTTTAAAGCTATTAAACCTTCCCAGAGCATTGATGGTGCTGATCAGGTGAGTTAATGGTGCCAGGCTGTGCCTGCAGCTGGGGCAGCTCCTCAGCACCAGCTCCTCACCTGGAGAACTTCCCCACCCCTGGGCTTTGCTGTTTTCTGTGAGCTGGAGGGGACAGAAAATGGAGCAAAGCTGCTCCACCTGACCCCAGGGTGAGATTTGGGACTGACTGAATCCTCTGCTGTCCCTCTGTCACACCTGGACCTCCCTGCTCCCACCTCCTGCTCTCACCACAAACGCTGCAGGGACTCGCTTATATTTTTTTTTAATTCATTTTTTAAAATAAGTTTACATATCATTTACCATAAAGTAAGTGCAACGCTTCAGAAATAGTAATTTGTTTATCACAGGTTTAGTGGGGAAACCTGTTTGGAGTGATTTGTGGGTTGCTGTGTCCCTTGGTGCCGGCCTAGGGAAGCTCATGGCTCCTCTGCCAATGGCCTGACTCTTCTCCTGCTGTTCCCATCCTCCTCCACCTCACTTTACATCCTAATGCTGTACATCTGTTACTGGACAGATTGCACAAGATGAACATAAGGCACTCTTTCCCAGGGTCAGCTAAATTGCCAAGCTAGGTCCACTTAGGCTATTGAAATGTATGTTCAAAATTCCAGAAATTCTACTAATGACAGATATCTCTGTCATATTCTGCTGCATAATAATTATACTTATCCAGGCCGGTGTGAGGTCAGAATAAAAACATTGTTTCAGTATCAGAGATATACTGGTGTAAGGAATAAGTGTAATAATGTGGGGTTTCTTGTGATTTCAAAAATGGTGATTTTTAAATTTTCATATTCAGACTTACTTTGTTTAGAGCACTTGGGAAGTTTGGAATGAGTTGTTTTGGAGTTTACAGGTTTTGAAGTGTCACTTTTAAATGCTCTGGCCATGTTTGAGGAGTCAGCAGATGTTAACAATTAGGAAAAGATAAAAAAGAAACCGGGGTACCTCTTGGCCCCACTGTTCTTTGTGTGTACATGTGTTTCCTGAGATTTTTCTTTTTTTCAGCTGTGGGATTAGTGCAGAGTAACAAGGCACTGATTTGTCTTGGTTCTGCACTGTGAAGTCGGACAAGGAACTGTCGCAACACATGGCTTTCAAATGAGTTGATTGTAGACATATTGTCTGTCAGTCAAAACTACAATATTGTAATTAGAGCAGGCCCTGTGTCTCCATACGTGCTTCAGATGGCAATGAAATAATCTCAGGAGTGAGCTGTGGGGATGCTGCAGTGTGGATCAAAGCTTATTCCCTTCTCTACTGCAAATTTTAAGTAATTCACAGTTGGAATTAGTGAAAAAATCATATTTTATCCTGTCATTCTTATAGAGTCTTTGTATTTCTGAAAGCTGAAGTGTAATATTACACAGGTGTTATATTTCTCAGGAACAATATATCAAATTAATGTTTTGGAAAACCCTGGGAAGCTCAAGGAAATTCTCACTATTTGTCCTGATTCCTGTGACTGACCCAGTTGGTCACTCTGCTTAAAATGGGATTTGGTGGTGGTGATGCTGAAGAGTTGATTTTTTTACAGTTCATATACTAGAAGTCCATAGGATCAAGCTTACACAGGTCTATTCTAAACATGGAAAAGAGGGATATTCAGAATTGTTGATGGAGTACAATAAATATGTAAGAAAAAGATATTGTTTGGATGCTCCAGGAAAAACCCAAATGTGGGGAAGAGAGGGAATTCTGCTGCCATAAAACAAAGCTCCCAATGTTACAGACATTGCGTGTTTTATTCACTGACGTGTCACAAAAAGCAGATTTACTTCCAGGTTCTGGGTCCTGTGACAAGGGAGATGGAAGGAAGATGTTTCATTTAGATAAGGAAATCTTGTTTAAACAATTGGTAATAGATAAATAGGAATAATAGAAATTAGGACCAAAACAGCAGTGTGGCTCTGGTACAGCTGATGCTGGTGATGTCCTTGCTGGTCTGCATAAAACTTACAGAAAACGAATGTTTACTGGGTATTGTATTCACCTGGAGGGGAGACAAGGAGCTCCAGAAAAGACACACAAGATAAAAGGAAACTCTTGAGAAGGTAAAAAATTATTTAAAAGAAAAGGAGGGACACAGAAGGAGAATTGGGTTAGTCCCAGAGTTACTCCCAGTTCACTAACTGGGATATTGTAAATTCTTTGGTTCTGTGAGGAGCCCAAATTCATGTCATGGCCACAGTCAGTGGCACTGCTGATGAGTCAGACTTCTGATTTTGTGATTTACAGGAAAGTCATTTGAAAAGTAGTGCCATATGGGATGATGCTTGATTTGTAATTCTAGAAGTTAACAATTCAGTCTCCTGCAAATCCTGAGTCTGTCAGGGATTTCTCAAGTGATGTGCAGCATAGAAAATGTCCACTTTTATTTTTCTGTTCTGAGTTATTTTATACAAATCAGCCCTGGCTTTACTGGCAGAGGACATAAAAGAGCAGGGTGGTACAAAGGAGGGAAAAGTTGGTTCAATTTGGGCCAGCACAGCCATTCCCAGAGCTCTTCCCCAACACAACTCCATCCACTCCTGAAAGCCAAAGCAATATTAATGCATTTTTTTCAATCCTTGTGTCAATTTTATTTTTCAATACTTCCATATTCTACATCTCTACATTCATCTACATAAGGAGTTCAACCTGAATTTAATGCCCCTGTAAAAAAATCAGTTTTTCTCTGTGGTAAGGCATGACTAGGGCAAGGTGTCTATCAACCATGGCAAGGAAAAGAAATTTTGTTTTCTCCATAAGTTAATGTGTTCTTTTCAAAAGGGTTTTTAGGCAGTCAATATCTTTTTTTCTGATATTGTTAAAAACAGAAAGCACTTTAAAATTTCTTCTTTTATTTTAGTACACTTATTATAGTTAAGATTTTAGGTTTTTCTTGGCCTGATAATTGACTTGGAAATCCAGGTTCTTGTAACTGTCTTTTTCTTGGCGGGAAAGAATGCTCAATTTTTAGTCATTAACTTTATATGAATAGGGTTCTTTAGCCCTGCACTTCCAAAATATATGTCATCTCTGGTACTCTAAAAGTATGTTTGATATCAGAAAATAAAACTGTGACTATGCCAGCGCGTGGTGGCAGCAAAGCAGGGGGTGCATGGTGATGAGGAATCTCCATCCCAGCCAAGCCTCAGCTCCCATGTTTGTTTTGTACAGATCTCTGTCTGCATGCTTGCTCCAGCTGCCTAAAAATGTGATTTTACACTAAAGAATGGCAGCCTGTCTCCCCAGCCTGGCTCAGGGTGTCCACATCCACAGCAAGAAGCAGCTGCTGCCCAATTTCCATTGACCTCCCATCCCTGTGGGAATCAACTCTTGAGGAGATAAGGATGGGCTTGGCTGTTATCTCTTGTGCTGATTCCTCCAGCCTGGAGCAGGGCTGGGTTTCAGAGCCTGTTCCAGCTGCTCCTTTGCTGTTTGCCAGGACTGACCCCTGGAAATGCCCCAGGAGCTCAGGGAGGAGGTCAGGGATGGGACAGACCCTGCCACAGCAGCCCCAGCTCTTGCCAGGGCTCTCCCCAACCCTTTTCAGGAGACTTTGTAATTCTCTTTCTCTCCCTCATACACCTTAGAAGGTCACCCAATATCTCTGTTTGGTTTTTTTTTCTTTTTTTCTTCCATATTGTTTTTTCAATTTGATCATCATTGATTTGTTGTCTTGTTTCTCATGGAGAAATTACCTCTGGAAATGGCAGGCAGTGCAGGAAATCTCTGATACCCACATTGATGGTACAACCCCAGTTCCACCTTGGGACAGCACTGGTTGGTTGATTAATAATGCTGAGGGTAGAAATTGTGGGGAGAAATCCTCGCCAATGTTTTAAAAGAAATCAGATTTCCAACATTAATTATGTCATAAAAATACTTGTGCTTTTCTCTCCTATATTCACAGCTGGCTTAAGAGCTTCTGGCTTAGCTGACATCACTTCTTTCATTGCATCTTATCCATTAATTCTTGTTCTTGCTGGAAATGCAGAACAATCTCAATTTCAGCGCAGAAATCTTGCTTCAATTTCAAAGTGGACAAGAATTTAACTGTTTTTTAAAGTGTCTTTTTTCCTGTACAACTGTTTTTTCCAGCTCTCTTCAATTGGGCTCCATGTGATGGTTTTAGACATAACAGCTTCAGTTCGAGTTGCCTCCCTTCAAAGATTTGAAAATGTGCACAGATCCTGATCAACATAAATTAGCATGGCTCTGCCTTCTGTTATCAGTTATTCCAACTATATGAAACAATCTGTTTCTGTTTCAATATAAAATAAGATGGTGTGCACGTTTACAATACATAGCACTTGCAGACATAAGTGGGAATACCTGTTGAAGGGCCCTGTGAGTAAAGACAGCCTGTTAAGGATCTTTTTTATGCATGAGAGGAACATCCAAGCAGTCCCTGTGCTTGCAGGACCGTGTGGGACTGGTTTGGAATGCAGAACAACATTTCTGCACTGTGACATTGCCTTCTCCTCATTTATTTATATATTTTTGCTGGGGGGTGAAAGGGTGAGGTGGTGATACCACATCATTAGAATCCATGGGAATTCTGACAATAATTCAAGGGATTCAGGACAAAGCTCACACTGGAAAAAACACCAGTGGGAAGGCAGGAGCCAAGAATTGTCTGCATGGCTTCCCTGCTATTGTCTGTCCCCTTTTCCTTACAGAAGCCTTGGGAAAGGAGGTTGCTGCCAATATTATTAATCTTTATCTTGTGCTGGCACTTGGCTATCAGGATGTCTCTGACATTTGATGGGGTCTGGAACAAACTCTTTTTTTTGTAATAGAATTTTTATGTCTCTGACTAGCCAAGGAAAGGAAGAATGAATTTTGTGAGCACGGAGTAAATATAAACCAGAGCTTTTATTCTTTTCCAAACATTATTTTGCCTTTATTTTTGCTTTATAGCTAAAGGATGCCAGCAGCTCAGAGCACACTTTTCCATCAATGTTCTTCACTCCAATGTCTGAAATCTCTGGTTCTGTCTGTGCCACACTTTTGCTGCTCCATGGAGTAAAATGTCACTGCCCACCAACTGAACACATGAAATACAACAGAAATTGCACTTTCCTGAGATATCCTGCCTCATCTGCTTTGACCTCATAAGAATCAGCACATCTCCATTAACAGATTGTTTTAAAACAAAATATTAACTATTTATAATACTAGTATAGAGAATATATCTATATAATAAACTCAACAGTCTTTGTTACAAGGTTTTCTACCTGAGCTCTGTTGGTAAATGAGTGCACAGAAGGATCTTGGAGTTTTAATTTTTTTCCTACTCCATTTATTTTTACACCAGGCCCCAGCGGAGGCACCTGGAATATTACAGTTAAAGGCAGCCACAAAAACTTGATTATGTTTAACAAATCATTGCTATGCAGTAACAAGGTAAATTGGGTCCATAGAAATAATTTTCCTAGCATTTAGGAAATCTGTTGATAGAGCAAAACACAAAAGAATAATCTGCAAGGTCTGTAATTTTGATGTTTTATAGTAGCTGAGGTATGTGAATAGATAAATTATCTACTGAGACATCAAAGGGAGGTATTTGTGAGTGGGCAGTGGCTTGGGAAAGAGGGAAGTGATTAGTGGAGCGCCACAGGAGATCAGTATTAGGACCAATTTTGTTCATTTTATAAGCCAATGGTCTGGAAAAAAGCAAAGACCATGCAGCCAGGGCATAGCACACACCTAGGCTCCTGTGTTGGGAGGCAGGCCATGAAAAACAAGAGCAAAATTCAAAAAGATTTATCCAAGATTCAGACAGATAAGGAGCTATCATTTTAGTTGAGTGGATGTAAAATGTGTGGAAAGACAAAGCAGAAGAGAAATAAGGTATGGAAAGACTGCAGGAGGATGTTGCTTCACTGGGCAGTATGGGTTAAGGGAAATATTTGAAATAATTTTAGTGATTTTGAATGTGTATGATTTGGTTTATTTCACTTTTTCAGTGAGGAAGATTGTTGGTTTAAACTCCAAATACTTAAAAGCTTCTGTGAAAATTAGATTGAACTGTTTTCCTAAAATCTAGTATTTTCAACTTTCAAGCTTATTAGTAGAGTGAAGATCCTGGCTGGTTCTCACCTGTTGTCTCACAAACCCTGGGCCCATGGAAATCAGATCATGTTACAGAAGAGGTCAGAAGGAAGGAATGGCTATAAAGGGAAAGCCTGGTGGAAAATACTGGAATATGGATAATTTTAGTGGAGATTTCAGTTCATTGACTAAAAACTGAAAATTAATCCCACTTTTTACTCATTTCCAAATTCCCCTGTTCTGTTTAGCAAAGGGATTAAGGAGGTTCCAGAGCCCAAGGCGTGTTTACTTTTACTTGAACATTAGCAGAAATGGCGATTGCCAAAGAGCACAAATGTCTCTGCAGCAATTGTTCCAATTAAACGCCACAGCCATCATTAGAGAATCATTAAAGTTTGAGCTTACAACATTTCTTTATTGAAATAACATCTTCTACAAGCTACCACTGCAATATTTTGGTTTAAGCTATGCAAGAGTTTATTATAACTGAAATTTAATTTAAAAAATAAGCTCCAAGCCAAGTACCCTAATAAGAAACTATCATGCTACTTAAGGAGATAAAATAAAACTAAACACTGCCTGAAATAAGGATAATTCCTACTGAAACCTCTTCCTGAAAATTGAGTAATCCCAGTAGTTATTGCATGGTTTTCCATTTTTTAATGTTTTTCCCCTAAAGCTTCACGTCTAATTTAGAGTTGCCTTGGGTAGCTCATGGGCAGTGGATGATCTGCTATTTTTAAGCTTTTACCACCACAGAGCTGCTTTCTCTCACTTACTCTGCCTTTAATATTTTTTCTAATGCATCTAAAATTTACACAATTTGTTCAAAACACTTGAGTGTGCACAGGTATTTTTTTTATTCACCAGCCTGAGGTGTATATTAATGCCTGAAAAGATTGCAGCCTGATCCGTGTCCTAAGGACATTCAAACACAAAAATTAATCTCGTGCTTTGGAGGCTATTGGAAATTTGACCATGAGAATTACTGCTTATTCAGTTGTGCTAATTCCTTCTTTAATCAGTATGAAAACTCAATGCCTTAATTATTAGCATAATTAATGTTTTAGGAAATGAGAAAATGATTAGCTCAGAGTTGCTTTATGCTGCGTGTCTCTCGTAGTGAATAAACAAGGATGCTCAGCACTGGCTGTGAGCGGATTCAGTTGCCATGAGCTGAGAGCTCCAGAGCCAACGCTCAGAGCTGCCCAATTTCCCTGCCCAGTGCTATTGAATATTGCCTGGTGATGAAGTGCCTCTCCCTGAGAGTTCCAATGGCAGGACGAGTCATTTCATCTTTGTCCAAATAATGGTGTGTTTTGTTTTAGGTGATATCTGGCTTCTGAGGCCAATAAATGCCTTTTCTGGTGGATGGATGTTTTATGTGAGGCTGTGTATTCCCCTTGAGTTATGTGGTATTATCAAAGAAAAACAGAAAAGTGTATATTTTCCAAAGGTTTGTAATTGTTTTCATCTTTTTTTTATATTTCTGCTTCACCTTTTGAGCACTATAAACTGTGATGCTCTTCTTTCAGCAAAGGTTGAAGGGATCTGTTTCATTTTTAAAGTGTTTTATTTCTTATTTCCTATCGGAGCAGGGAATCAAATGGGGCTGTTATGGAATGTTTTTCCTAGTGGCATTCATTGCCTTTGAGCTCCCCATGAGATGAGTGGGCTTGAGGGGTGGAGGATCCTAAAACACAGGTCCTGGTCCTGTGTGACCGCAGGCAGAGAACCCTGATTACCCTGATTATGTGTCGGCTCATTAGGGATCTCCTGGAGGAGGAACATCAAAGCCATGGAGTGTTTCTGGTTGAAACTCGTTGCGCCCTAAAAATGCAATTTTGTACAAGTCTTTCCTGGCTTGATCAATATCTGGCATCTTTAATATCTGCCTTTTCAAAGACATTTGCTCCAAGTTCACTGCTGTGCCTTTGGAAGTAGGAAATAACCTTCTGCACATTTCTGGCCAGTTTAGGTCCTCACTGAAATTCCAAGCACTTGTGCCAGCCTGGAGAACAAGGAATCCTTGGCCAGTTTAAGAAGGTGACCTTGGTTTTCTTCTTGACATGTTCCTCTTATTTTTCCAAATTATTATTATTATTATTATTATTGTTGTTGTTGTTGTTGTTGTTATTGTTATTTTAATAGTAATAATTCAAATCTAATTTCTTTCCCATTTAAGATGGGAAATAAAAAAGCTGTATACCTGGAGGTGCAGATTCTCTTAAGGGTGTGACAGCGTGGGACAGCCACTAAAATTCTTTGTGAGAGAAATGTTCTGAGCTTTTAAAAAACTGAATATGTATCTTCATAATGAACTGTCAAAAAAAGTGTATGGAAGTGGCAGGATTTCACTGCAAATTCTTTAAGTTTTCTGTGTTTGTCTTTGTTATTTGAGTCATTTGAGGTGTTACACATGTGAGAAACAGCACCAATATAGTCCGACCCACTTGTTCCAATCATTCTTGGGCTTGCCAATTTTCCTAGGTCAGATTTGGCTGAGTTTTATGTGTGCAATGTGTTTTGGTTTCATTTGCTGTAATCTATAACTTGCAGATGAATATTTTAATTTGTCCTTGGGAAATAAAGCAGGAGAGTGGATGCTGAGACATAAAACCTGTGGAATAAAGCCCTGCAGAACCAGGGTGCTCACTCGTGTTATCTGGCAAGGGGCTTGTGCTGTCTGTTAATGGCCATGAAAAACAAGTGCAAAAGGAGACAGATGTTGGGTAAAACAGAGGAGTTGGTGATTTACAGGAAAATCCCAACAATCTGCATGGCCTGTGAAATCCAGTGTGAGATTTCTGCAGCTTTGGCTTTTTGCTATTCACAGCCCCCAGATACAAAGTGAAATGAGATTTCAAGGCGTGGAAACTGAGTTTGGTTTAAAATCAATTAGCAGCTGTTCTCTCTGTTGGGTTTTCTACTTCCTTTTTCCCTGTTCTAAATCCCAATTTGTGTACTCTGAGGGCAGCAGTGCTCAGAGCACTGTTTTAGACATCTCTGTTAGCTGGGAAATGCTATTGACTGTGTTTTTCTCTAAAACATCCTGCACTCTGTGCTCAGGTTTCTCACTGGCAGTGAGCTCTACGTGCTCTGCAGTGTTCCAGCACCAGACCTTGGTCAAACACTTGTTTTAGAACGTCACAAGAGCAGAGGAAAATTAAATGTTTATTACAGAGTGAGGCAACACCATTGTTCATATTGTAATGGGATGAGTCAATGTGATTTGATTCTGATGAGGACTTATGGAGTCTAAAAATAACTCCTCCCCAGAGCAGAAAAATATGTGAAAATATACAGTCTATCCCTTAAATCCTGAGCATTAAGTTAAATTAATAGGAGAACTTGTAGAGTGCATGATTGAATCCATGAGGGATGTAGTGTGATAGTGTATATTTGCCTAAAAGCTCACTCTGACAGCAAAAACAATGTACCACAGTATGTTTCTTTCTTATCTAATGGAAAGAATAACACACAGAGGCTCAGTTCTTGTAATGAAAACCCCCACATTAATTTTATTTTTTGATGTGTCATTGTAATTCAAGAGATGTTTTTAATCTCAGGATTGCTAGGGCACAATAAACCATTTAAAAAGTATTTGGCAAAGATCCCTGTGCTTAGCAACAGCTCCTTTCATTTAAAACTGTTTTTTGAACCAAGCTATTCAAAGCTTTGTTCCACTTATTAAAATAAAGTATCTTACTTCAAACAAGTGTTTCAGAGACCATAATCAAGAGGAGAGCATTCAAATACAATGCACAGAAAACATAAAAGGTAGCAGCATGAAAAACTCCAGGACTTTGTGTGTTTCCTTGTTTTTCATTAAGAAAAACTGTATAAAAATATACTCACTACCTTATTTCTCTCTGTGCCTTTATGGGATAGTTAATGTTACATTTCTTACCACGTGATGAAATTCATTGCTGGATTTAAAGTAAAATTTAAAAGCTGTGCAGTATTTAATGAATGAAATATTGCATTAGTGGTGTGTTTTCCAGTCACCTAGGTGACATAAGACAGCAAGAGAGGAGCTAAATATAGAATAAAATCTATTTTTGCTGTTGGCTTTGTGCTCTGCTGTGAACCACAGTGTCAGTCCATGGCACAGTGTCACCGTGGAAGCTTTTTCCAGTAAGGTGAAGACAGGCTGAGCTTCATTATGTAACTTCACATTAAGAATTTATTCCAGATTTTCATTAATGTCATTTTGGTTCAGCTCTGCCTAAAGTTTGTTTGCTTTGGATGGCAGAGGCATTGCCAAGGCAATGGTGGCTCCAGGAGCAGCCCAAATGCAGTTTTCCTCCACAGGTGAAGGGATCTTGCTCATTCCTTTGTGTTTCCTTGTTCACCTGCACACTTTAGAAAGCAGGGATGGATTCATCATGCCAGGATCCTTCTCTGAAGAGATTCCAAAGTACATTTTGTGGGATGCCAGATGCTTTTCCTGGTCCTGAGTGCTCAGTTCTCTGAAGTTAGGGAGGTTGAGGTGAGGATGAAGGAGAACTGAGCATAAAGAATAATCTTGTCCTGCAGATTTTGCTGCTTTTAAATTATTTTTTTGTTTAGAAATGAGAACCCCAGACTTGAAAAATCCCCCACCAACAGAAGGGCCTGGATCTGTGGCTCTGGCTCCAGCTCTGACCTCGCTCCTCATGGTGTGGTTGTAAGGTTGCAAACACAGCCAACAAAGCTCCCACCCCTCCATGGGTTCATGGGAAACTATCCTGACCATTGTGGATATAACCGATAAAATTGTCATAATCTACCAGAATTTTGGGGGTAAAGCCTGAAGAGGAGCTTTGAATAATGGTAAGTCTGCATAGATCACGCTGTATAACTTTTTCAAGATGGCAATGACTGTAAAATCAATGCAATTTTTGATCTCACGTTGTGTGGGCAGAAAAATGGTTATTTCCAAGATGTTAAAAAGCTAATCTATTCTGTTAAGTTTTTGTATCTTGCATAGATATAGCTGATTTCTTTTTTTTTTTCTTTTAATTTTACAAACCAAGTTGGGAGCCTTGACATTTATTGGGCCCCCATATTTTTCATTTATATTCTCTCTAGTCTTCACCATCTGTTATGACAGTAAATAAGTTTCAAATAAGCCATATCTTCCTCAGCATGAGTTGCTTTTTCTGCAAAAAAAAAATTAAAGTTGCAGTTGGATGTGATATTTGAAGTCACAGCTTGTCTTCAAATATTTAGTAGCGTATTCCTGTGCCAAGGAATATCAATCTGCCATTTGCCTTGCTTACAGTATAATAAAGATTATCCAAGCCCTTCTTTCATAGATATGTCAAGGCTTTTAATTACTATAGCTCAGGAAGTAGCTCTTTCCACGGGCTTTTTCCATTTTGCTTTGGATTAATATGGTTCCTTCTTCTCTTTTTGCACATTAAATTCCAAAAGGAGGATGTAGGGTCTGATTTTGGTGGATGTGATCTTCCCTTACAAATAAATTGTTGGCTACACCAACAGCACTTTGGTTGTTGTAGAGGTCAGTGCTTGATGGATATTTCAGATGTTGGTACAAAAACCTCAGGAAATTCTGCACAGAAGTTGTTGGGTTTTTAGTTCTGGTATAGGCAGGCTGAGGGTAAATTAAAGGTAAATTCTTTTTCTATCTTTCCTTTATGCCATACTAGAACATTCCAGTGAGAAGGGTTGAGACTTGGAAGTCACCTTTGTACCAACATGCCACTTTGCTTTCCAAATTTACCTCTTCCCTTGATGATGAATATTCTATCACAAATATTGTGTCACATGGAGACGTTTTCCTCATCCTTGGAGGGCAGTGGTGCAAAACCACAGGTTGGTTTCACTGTTGTCTTCTAAACTGCAACAAATCACCCTGAAACTCTCCCAAAGAAGCTCCTTTGACAAGGAGGAAATTTCAACCCATTCCACTCAAAACTGAAAACACTGCTACAACAGCAAACATTAATGTTTCTTGTGAATTGTGGTTTTTACAGATTTACCTGTTCCTCAGAAGGTTCCCTGATGTGTCAGAGGTTTTCCAGGATAAACCAGGAACAATCAGACATAAATTCTCCTTGTCCCTTCCACCCATCACATGTAATTCTGTGTCTCCAACTGGCCCCATCCCAAATTATCCTTTTGCCCCATCCTTTGATATATCTGAAGGCTGCACATATATTTGGTGAGTGGATTTTAAAATCTGCATCTTTCATCAGCAGGAACTGGTACTTCCAGACTGGCACCAAAGAGAATATTGTGACTGAACATCAGCTCTGCAAAACAAAAGGAGGTTGGCTGCAGTTTGATTTATGTGGAAAAACTCAGGCAAATTCTGCACCAGCCACAACGTTCATTATGCAAAGGTACTTTTGAGTAAAAACCGGGTTTTACAGCATTAAAATAATGTTCCTGTTATAGTCAAAACTGATGCACAATTAAGATTAACCCTTTTGTTTGTAAGAGGACTTCACTTTCATTTCAATGTTCATAAGCTTCTTACTATAAAAGTAAAGCTTTTATTTTTATGTATGCAATTGTTTTTCCTTTTCACCTGTAAATAGAGTAATTGCACTTTTTTATGATTTTCCAGTATTAGATTAGTTTTATAGCATGTTCTGAAATTTCATTCTCTTTCAGCATCAATCCTTGTTTTGTTTTTATTACAGAATTATACTTACAAATAACATCATTTCATAACAATAAACATAAAAATACAATGCAATATAGCAGTTACAGCTTTATAGAGTAAACATTTCATTTGGAAGAAAATTCCACTCTCACACTATTATTTCACAAAAGCAGCAAGGTCAGAAACTCTGAGGGTTAATAACAAAGCTGTTTATATCCTAAATATTCAGGGGTCAATGACTACACCTGTGAGAAAACCCAGAAAGAGAATTTCTTGTCCACAGCTTAATTTTTTTGAAGAAGGGGTCTTGGACAAAAAAACTGATTTTCAATTTGGAGTTAGTGTACAAGGTAGGGTAAATTGTATCAAAGCCAAATGATATTCCACAAAATTAAATTTCTTTCACCTGACGTTGCTCAGTGCCAGGTATTTCAGGAGAATTAAAAATTTTCCATGCTACTTTTGCAGACTAAGCACACTCTGGATAGTGCAGAAAGATGGCAAATATGAAGTCAGAAGATTAGTGCAAGGCAGGAGTTGCTTAAGCACAATATATATTTTTCTTAGACTTAGAAGAATTTTCCAAGGTGCTGAATGGAAACAGGTGTGAAAAGAAGAAATACCAGTCAGGAGATTTGGAGTAGGGAAGGGTTTTGCCTCAGATGAGGATATCTCTTGATCTGATCATTGGCCAAATTCCCTCTTCTCTAAATACAGATTTGCTTATTTAAAACACTGCCCTGGACCAACACCTTTTCCTAGCTTTCTTTTACAGTAGTTATAATATAAATTAGAAATGTTTTTGGAATTATATCTGTGTCAAATAGAAACTTTACAATTAGAAAGATCTTCTGGACTGAGTCCAATTTTCTGATAGCTATATGTCATTTTGATTTTGTCACTTTGCAATGCAAAAAATGTACTTAAATTTACACTGAAGAATTAGAGAATTCTTTTAGAATTACATGGATCTTAATTGAGGAATTTTATCTCATGATACAGTGCAAGTTTTTTCCCGCATGGATTGGCTTCCTCTGAGGTCCCTGGCACATCCTGTAAATTTTTTGTCTCTGGTGCTCAGCTAAAGCACTTCCATTTTCCTAAGGTAATGTTTCATTTTTCAAAGATTCTTCTTTAGAAACCCAGGATTTGTTTGCAAGTCTCTCAAGTCAGAGCTTTTTCTTAGATTTACTTTAATTCTTCATCTTTAAGTCATAGTTACTAAAGAAATGCTATGCAAAATGAAACAAGGTGAATTTTCCTTGCACTGTCTTTTGCAAAGTGCTGTTTGTTGTCTCTTATTTTCTTATTTCCAGTATTTGCAGGAAATGTCTTTAATTATGGACTACAGATTCCAATTCCCTTTTCCTGCTCATTTCTAGTCAATACATGTGATTGATAGTGTCAGTTTTGCAGCACTTTGTCCTTTTTCTGTCCTCTAAGTCACCAATACCTGCCCTGAGACCCTGTGAACAGTTTTCCAGCTGGCAGATGATCAGCTCCTGCTAATTTGAAAGGGTCTGTTTTACTCAGTGCTTCCTGATCTCTTATTTTCCATTCTAGGTTGAGATTTTACCTCTTTCTTTTATATTTGTGGCAGTCCCATCACTGTCTGGCCATGGAGTCAGGATGGGTGCGCAAGGCTGAAGGTTTCAGCCCATAATTGTCATTTGTTGGTGATGCCATGAATATGGAACTGCTGAGCCAGTGTTCCCACTGCTGGCCTGCTCAAGCACAATTTCTTTTTTTTGCTCTAACTTCAGTGGTTTCTGGTACTTGCCACTGTGTCCTTCTGACAGTAATCCCCTCTTATTTCATGACCTGTTTTCTGTGTGCTTCTCTCTGTGACATCAGCAAGTATTTCACATTTGGAGTGCTCATCATTTGATCTACCTGGTTAAAATCAACAGATTTTACTTTGCTGGGTTTGGTTATTTTGCTTTTTTCAAGGTTCTGAACTTTCTCATCCCATTCCATTTGCTTTATATCCAAATTCTCAACAAGCTTCTTCCTACAAATATAAAAAACATTTTTTTGTAGTACCTCCTCCAGTTGCAAAAGTTGTCATTGATGCTTTCTTTATAAGAATTTACAGGCCAATTTGTGTTTTATTTCCTTTACAAACAATAAAATCTTCCTGTCTCGGCAAACTCTTTTTTAATGATTCTACCAGTGTCTCACAAAAACCCCAAAAAGCCTCACCCAACCTAATTTTCTTGCTCTGGTATTCTGTAATAGATAGTTATCATGATAAATGCACATGTTCTTTATCCTTGTATGTAATCTTGCTCTTTGCATTGCTGATCTTGAAGTAAATATATAAAGTGTTGTCTTATAACAGAGACAAATGATGGGAGAGAAGAGGCAGAGCCCTGGAGTGCCATCCTTCAAAGTCCATCTCGTGGAGGCCTAATTCAGCTGTAGGAGCAGAGAGGGCAACCTTGTAATATTTGCCCTTTGCAATGCTATCTTTCAGAGGCGACCTTTAAGCTAACTTGGGAGTCTGACAAGCTGGGGCCTCAGCACAAGATCCTTCTCTCTGTCAGCCCCTCACAGCTGCAGTCCCCTCTGCCTTTGTTCAAAACAGTCCCTCCTTCTCATTTGATCTCCCTGGCTTCATAACTTCTATAACTTCTCCTAAAATACAGTTAACAGGCTGTTCCCTTCTCTTCCAGGTGCTTCTCTGAGTTTATGGTTCTGTTGTGTTCTTTACAGACTTTATTCCTTCTAGGTTAGATTTCTTGTCTCCACTAACAAAACCTTTCAAGGACATTGCAGAACTCTGGGGAGATTCACGGTCCCACAGCACTGCACACTCATTTTGGAACTTGAGCAAATGTAAACCATGAAGTTAATCAGGAAAGAGCCTCAAGACTCTTGTGACCTGGTAGAAGTGAAATATCCATGTGGCAGCATACAAAATCAGGGAAAACTTTATTAAATGCTGTGGATGCTTTTCAAGAACAGAGTCCCCACTCCTCCAGATCACCAAATCATCCATTGCCGTCTCTGGCCATGACCATTGTCCAGGTGTGCTCATGTTTGTTGAGGCTGTGACAAATGCAGGTGTGTCTAACAGCAGCTTTTAGGAATTCAAGGATCCATTTCCATAGTTTTTGGAGTGCTGAACCAAAGCTGTCCTTTTAATAAACAAGCTACAGAAATTAGAAGGCAGATTCTTACAAATGCAGTTGAAAATTCAGTAAAACTTTTTTTAAGAGATCAGATCTATATTACAAACTTCAGGAGCTATTTTTAGTATCTTTAAATATATTGAAAGCTTTTTGGGGTCCACACTTCTCCTAAGGGCTACTTCACTGAAAATTCCTCCTGCTGAGGAATCCTGCTGGAGCTCCCACCTTCACCCCTGGTGACACTTCCAAGGTCCCTCAGGCTGTGCTTTCTGGGACACCACACATTTCCCCACAACTCCTGCAGCCAGGGCCCTTCTCCCACCCCATTTCCCTTGGCTCTGAGCAAAAGCACTGCGCAAAAGCCTTGACCTGAGATGGAATTTTGGCCTGGAGTTTGGCCTGGAATTTCAGTGTTTTTCCAGTGCATTACCTGTCAGCCCTTTGTCCCTGGTTAGCCAGGCAGCAAATGGAACCCCACTGCTATCTCTGCACTTCTCCATTTTCTGGACTGAATTGTTCTTTGCCTTGTCAGTGGTTTGGGGTTTTTATCTCTACAATTGTTTCCTTGGTTGCCTCCAACGTGTTTGTTTTTCTAAATGATAGCCAACCCCCATTTTGGTGTAGCTCCATATTACTTCATCAATCACTTGAAGGGGACGTTGACACAGTGTTAGGTTCTTTTGAGTAAAACAAGGCTGGTTTTATTATTTTGTTGTGTATTATTTCCCACTATTCCCATTGGACTGGGAAAATTGAGTTTTCATAGGCCTAATCTTCTCAGCTAATGTTATGAGCTAAAGCTAAGTAGCATTTGTTGGAAAACAAGAGGTTCATTTTGTGCTCAACTCATTCTTTTGTTTGGTAGAGATGTAACAGATACTGTGCAGGAATTCAAACCAGTTTTTTTATTCACTGTATGGCTCAAGTTCTGTTTAGATGTTTGCTATTTAACTGATTGCTATTTATATTTCAAATATTGCAATTATGATGTTTCTTTTTTAAAGAGAAGATTTTTAACTCAGTATCTATAGTTGAAATAATGTCATGTAATGCAAAGAACTAATTTGTAAGAGTTGTGCAGGATGACCTGAAGGGAAGAGACAACAGGAAAGAGAAACAGAATCTACAGGATATCCAAACAGAAAAAACCTCTGGTTTGGCCAGAGAAAGGCCTGTGACCATCACAGAGATTAATTAATTTGTTAGATGGATTAAAGGCCATGTGAAGGGTGAAAGGGAAATGGGTAAGATGGAGTCCAAAGTCTTTTCTCTGCTGGAGAAGAACAGCAAGTTTAGCAAATTAAAGAAGTACTGGTGGGGTTGTAATTAGTAGCATGAGCATTATTTTGGGGAAAGGAGTAAAATGTATGAGTGGTTTCTGTTCTGGGAAGGAAGGAAGGAAAGCTGCCAGAGGAGAGGGTTGCTGGGTGTGAGAGACCGTGGATGGAGGCTGGGGAAAAGTGACACATTCACAGGGACTGTGGATTCCTGCAGGAAAGCAGAACACACAAAATCGGGTGCTGTTCCCCAAAATTGTCTGTTTTGCAGAGAATCTGAAGTGCTGAGGGGTTTGTGCAAGAGATCTATGCAGGAGAGAGATGGGACAGGATTTCTGTTCAGGAAATCCAGAACGAGGGAACAGGGATGTCAGGCAAGATCAACTCATAGGAGAGGAACCACCTCGTGTTTGGATGTTCTCCAGATGAGCTCCTGAACACACAGGGAGGAACTTTGGACATTCTGCACATGCCAGTAGTGAGTGGGAGTTTTTATGGTGTGTCCTTGTATTCGTGGCTGCTTGAATTAGACTTTCTAGTCTTTTCAAATTCTCATCAGGTAAGAATTTTTAAATGTTTCTAAAAATTTTTGCATCGTCTTCCTCAGACCATTGTTACAGATAAAAGCAGAATTTTTTTATGAAATAGCATACACTTGTCAGCAGTACAGTTTCACCTTTCTCCCCCATCATTCTATGATAATATTTGTTTCCTGATTACACCTGTTCAGCTATGTTGGATCTGCCTCCTGACAAGTTTAATACAGTTGATGACATTGATTTAGAATTGTGTAAAGCCTATTGAGTGGAATTTTCTTTTTCTTATGAAAATATTAGAACCGCTAGAAAATGTAAGTTTTTTATACAAGTTATATTAAATAAAAAATGTAATGTATTTCATATGCCTTGGGACTAAACCTTGAAATACTCTGTTCATCCTTTGCCATGGTGAACACTGATCACTTTCTTCTACAAAAATTTCCTGCTCCTTAAAAAGCCTCAACATTTATAAAGAAACTTTACCTCTTATTAATTATTATTATTTTCTTTAATTAATGATGTTGAAAAACTAACAAATTTCTAAAATCTTCTGTAACTATCATACTCCACACAACTGTCATAACTATTGAAAAAAAAATCCATGAGCGGGGTTTAGTGCACTGTCCACTGAAAGGTGTCAAAAATTCTGATTTTATTCTTACATTGACAGATTTGGTAGTGTCAGAACTCTGGTTGGGGAAAGCTCAGATGTCTCTGCTCCTTCTCCAGGCCAGGGAGCACAAACTGCTGTGGGAAGCCCCTGTGGAGGAGTTTTGGGGAGATTTTCTCCCTGGGATGTGTCTGGTGCTCCAGTGCAGCCGCTTCCCTCGGCCAGTGCAGAGAACGTGGGGGCTCTGCTCCCACTGAACAAAGATTCCTCTCCATGAGTAATTTTCTTGCCTGTCGTTTTTTGGAAAAGAAGCAATTTTTAAAATGTGTTGTCAGAAATCCATCCCTTATGCAATAAAAAACTCAAAAGCTGTGCCTGATGACATACAAGATGTCCAGATCTGCATTGGCTCCTTCTCTGCAATCTGTTTACAAAAGTTAAAAAATGCAGCAGAATGAGTTGGTTTGTAAAGGTGCTTTTTTGAATGCTAAATCATAGCTGCAAAACTGAAACACTAAAATTTGTCTTGTTTCACTACATGAGAGTCATCTGAAACAAGTTTTCTTTAAAATTGAAACATAAGATAACACAAATAGAACAGAAGAATAAAGTACACAAAGTCCATTCCTCTCTCTCTCAATGGGAAGAATTGTATGAATTGAATTTATTTGAGGTTTCTGTGGTAGTTCGTGTATTTGCAAAAAAAAATCTGAAAATTATATATGTGCAATTACTATAATCTTTTCCAGAAGTATTCATCTTAAACTGTCATGTGGAGTTTTTTATCTCATTAAAATCCCCATCAAAATACTTTTGATGACACTTTTTAACCCAAATATTAATTACTAATACATTTTGAATTTTTAAACTGCATATGCCAGATATTTCAAAGTTGTATTTTGATCCTGAATGAGTAATCTGCCTTTTAGAACTCTGATGTACCTCATTTGCCATTGATGTAATGTGGCTTAGCATATCTAAAACTAATTCAATAATTTTATGCTGCTCTTGAGATTTCTTTAAGCCTGCGAGGAATTGGAAATTCCCAAACAGTGGTGAGGAAACGCTGAGAAAAGAAGTAAGTTCTTCTGTCTGAGGTGTGAATTATTGCATGGAGTCATATTTCTGCTGCCTCTAACCACTCTGTTTTAGCCATGTTAACAAAGCTGTGAGTTTCTGGAATTACAGAAATGGAATTAGAGGAATGGCAGCTGAGCTCAGTGGGTCCTGGCCAGTGTATTTTGGTGGTTCCCTTTGAAGGACAGTCCTTGTTTCCCTCACAGAGAACATCCAGGGACCAAAATCCTGCAGTCCTTGTTCCCCTCCTAGAGAACATCCAGGGACCAAAATCCTGCAGTCCTTGTTCCCCTCCTAGAGAGCATCCAGGGACAAATCTCTGCATGCTCCAGGACAGGTGTGCCAGGGAACCCCTCAGGGTTATCTCCATGGGGTTCCCCATGGGAGCAGCTGCTGCTGGGCTGAGCTGTTGTCCATCCCTGCAGGTTCATGGAGCCCTGGTTTCCATCCCTGCAGGTTCCTGGTGCCCTGGTTTCCATCCCTGCAGGTTCCTGGAGCCCTGGTTTCCATC
>JAXCLO010000242.1:2121204-2132759 GCA_035583995.1 Arremon aurantiirostris | reverse complement strand
CTATTTCTATTTCTATTTCTATTTCTATTTCTATTTCTATTTCTATTTCTATTTCTATTTCTATTTCTATTTCTTCTATTTCTTTCTATTTCTATTATTTCTGTTTGCCACTGAAATCAGTGAACTGTGCTTGTGGAAAATACCACTGGCAGCTGTAACTTTCCTGTTGTGTTCCTACCTATGTGATCTTAGGCAAAAAGGGATTTTGCCTTATAAATCCTTTTGACTTCCTATAGGACTGAAATGGCCTTTTTAAATTAGGTGTTTAATTTGCCCTACAGAGGAGTAACTTAGCTTGGTATTCTGATTTTTCAGGATAAATCCCTCCCTCCCCAAAGTCTTGTTGTACAGCAGACTCAGTCTCCTCACAGCTGTTTGTTGCAGAAATAACTCTATTTTCAGAACTTTGAAGAACTCTAAAAATGAAAGCTTGAATTGCCATTTTATTTGGGAATATCATGACAAATATCCACTCCTTAAAAGCAGCACTGCTCCTGTTTGGGCTGTCATCATGGAAGGGGATTCATTTCTGGTTTTAGGTGACTCACTGTGAGCTGTCAAAAATCTATCTGAATATTCTGTGTTCCTTAAAATAATTCGAAATTGGAAAAGAAGATTTGCAGAAGACTGGAAATACTTGAGTGGACTTTTCCATAGCTTCTGATATTAATCACTGTGGGCAAAAAGATCTGCTATGGATTTTCTGTGTGATGTTTTCCAAAATTGTTTCAGATTGTGTTATGTGTTGTTTGTCATTAGAATGTGATCAGATGGAGTTGCAAAGATCTATTTAATCTGAAATTCAAGAGTGAGATAAAAAATTATCAAATCTCAAGTATTTTTAATTGGTTTAGATTCCATTCATCTTTTTTTTTTCCTTTTCCACATGAGTGATATCCTCCAGCTGTGCAGTCTCTCAACCAGGTCTTTGGAGAGCACAAAAGAAAAGGCAAAACCAAAGCAAGCAACTTTCCCTTCTGAGCACATTTTCAGTCATCCAACACAAGAATTTAATTGTTCTGGCTGTGCAGGAAGGTCTATGATAAAATGAGCGATAAAAGAAAATTCAGATTTTTATTTTATTGCTAAATTAGATAAAACTTACAGAAACCAAAGACATCATTAGGCTGGAACATTTCTTCCCCCAGTCCCTGAGTGAGGCTGTTTGAGTTTTCTTGAGGCAAAATTCTTCTTTTTCTCTATATAAAGCACATGGAGCTGTCCCTTGTGTTGCCTCCATGGGTTTTGGAATGATAAAGCTGAGAGTGTTGGATTTCCTGCAAATGAGCTTGGATGAGGTTATTTTCCAATTTAGGGGGGGGGTTTTGGCTTTTGTTCTTTGGCCTTCAGGAGGAAAATAATTTGTAGACAAACATGTGCACCTGGAGCTGAAACAATAGGTACTAATGCATTTACAGAGGGGATGGGACTGCAGGGTTTCCAGGAAAGCACTCAGCCCTGCCTTGCTCCATGCCAGCAAAATCCCCACTTTGTTTTCTTGTTTGCACTTATGACGACTTTCCCCCCTTTTTTTTTTTTTGCATAGAAATTAATTCCAAACTGCACAAAAACAGCAAATAGTGGTGCAAGCTCTAAATCCTGGTAGAGGAAATAGATAAAGATAATTGTGAATGAATAAATTTGCTTTCTCCTGAAATAGTGTAAATTTTATTTTGAGGGGGGAAAAAAAGCTCTTTATTTGTTCTGCTAGAAAAAACCAAAATCTTCTGAAGTTATGTATCAAGGAGGCTGATACTGAAGTGATTGAGGCTAAAACATGATGATATCAATGACAGAATTTTGTCTAAAAAATTTGAAGGAAATTACATTAGCAGCCTAACACAGTCCTGCCCTGCAGTTGCAGGTGTAATGTTTTTATGCATTGAAGTAAATTCAAGGTGGTCATTGTCAGATCATTAAATTATTTTAGGTATTCTGAATATAACATCTAATAAATTTACACCAAAACCGGAATATTGATCTCCTTTTTCTGAATTTACTTTCCTATTCTATCTATCTTCCTCCAGCTGAAGTCTTACTCAAAAAGCTGAGAGATATTAATTTCTGGTTGGATATTATTTAGAATATTTGCTTATGTTTTCATTTTCCCTTTTTTCCTGAGCTGTAAAACAATTATTCTCAAAATATAATCAGACAAGTCTGGATGAAAATCTACCAAAAGGTATAAAAACCCCATGAGAGACATATGATGAGTGGGTGGGTTTTCTTCAGAGTCCATCTGTAAAAGATTTTAGAAAAATGACATCCCACAAATCTTGGTTAGAGGCAAGGATTGGGTCTGAGATGTTCAGAGAAGATAGTTAATGGAATTGTGACAATTTAACAGGGATATGTTCCTGAGAAATGTGTACTGAAATCTCTAAAGATCAGCATGTAAAAGAGTAGCACATTGAGCAAAACAAATAAAAGGAAATAAAAGATACAGGCAGAATTAATTCCTTGAGCCAATGAAGTGTTCCAAGTTCTAGTTAAGTAAGTTTATCTTGCACCACTGCTGAGCTGGGAAGGAATTGGGTGCAAGAGACCCCAGACAGAGGTGTCAAATAAAGGGAAAGAAGAATAGAGTGTGTGTTCTGGGATTGCTGCCAGTTTGGAACAAGGAATAAGAAAGGGAAAAGCTGGAATAAAACTGGAAGGGATGTGATGGAGGGAGATCAGGGCTCCTGAAGGGCACGAGGCAGAATTCCTGGGTCAGGCAGGGAAACAGAGTTAAACTGGGATGAGGACATTGATCCTGCACGTGTGAGTGGGGATTAATTCTGTTTGCCCGCGGGTAAACCGGATCAATCCATAAAGAGCTGCAGTGGGCTGGGTTGTGCTGCTGGTCCAGGGGAGACATTTGAATATGTATGCCAGCGTGAGGGGAATTGACTTTGACTGGGGAAGACAAAGTGACTGAGAATTGATTTTTATTGTGGAAGGAAATTGATCCAGAGAGAGGGGGAAAATCACTTTGATTAGTGAGTAAGGAGAGCTCCCACAGCGGTACAGAACTGACAACAAAAGAAATGAACTTTGATTTTGGGCATGACATGATTTTGAACGTGGTGTTTGTAGCAGTTGGTAAGTGCCCTCCATGAGATGAGATTTTGTGTTCTGTTCTGTGGGATGGCACTAGTCAGCTTCCATTGAGAAGAGCAGTAATTCATATTTGAGCCAAAAACACTCGTTACTGAAAGCAGCATTGACCAAAAATTAGAACTAGGAACCATTGAATCATTTCAGTATATTGACACTGTCAGTTACAGGCATGATGAACTTGTTGAATCCAAATTTTCAAGTTTTAATTTATTTTTATGCCTTTAAAAAGCTGGCGTGCTGATTTATATAATGTTTCAGTTGCCATTTCCAATCCAAGGGAGGTTCATTTACTCAAGGCTGAAAAAATCCAAAAGAAAAAATACAATTTGAGCAAGTGTACTGCACTGCCAACCATTGTGGTGCTTTATATTTGGCACCTGGCAGAGATCTCTTCCTCCTGCCACCAGAAATTGTGCGAATCTGGCTGCAAGGCTCACAAGTGGGATTCCTGAAGGAGGGCAAGGAGGGGATGGAGAATTCTGGGCCTGCAAAAACCAACTTCACTTGTGGCCTCGTGGGAATCATTTTCAGGTGCAAGGCGGGAAAAGTGACCTGGTGGAACAGGAACAAATCATTGCTGGCCAAGCTGATTGATTTCTTTGCTAAATTAACAGCCTCTCTGGACTGCCTCTGCTGATTACAGAATATTATTTCTCTGTTGGGTTTTCTGCTATTGAGTGAATATTGGTATTTCCTTGAACACTCGTGAAGAGAATGAGGGTTTAGTAACTGTTTTATCAGCAGATTTCATGCTGAGCTTTTTATTATCAATATTTTTCTCTAAGTTAATTTTTAGTCCTTAATTGGTCCATCAAAAAACTTTAATATTATTTTGCTATTCCCTATCACCCATAGGTGCTCACTGAATTAAATACCTGGTAAAGGATTTTTTTTAAAGTAAACTGAAGTGTTAAACTTTCAGTTTCTGTGTGGAAAAAATATATACAAATATATATACATTTCTATATATTTATAATACATGTATATACATATATAAATTCATGTAATACATATATATTTATATATATATATACAAAAATATATAAAATAGATATATATTTATATATATTTAGACAAATAATAATTTCTATAAATATATATCTATTTTATATATTTGTATATATAATATAAATATATATACAAATAAATACTTAGCTTTGGTCATAGCTCGATCATACTGTCCTTGTTTTTAAGGAAGTGAAAATATGGACAAGTAGGAGCAAGTCCAGCATCCTTTCTTTACCACTGGGCATAATGCCCAGTGCAAGGAAATTTCTGTATAGAGAAATTGTGGAAAGTGAGACTTATCCAAGAGTTTATGAAATAGAAATGATTTTTAAAAATTTTTTTATTACTCAGAATTTTTATCTCAAATATTTTGCATAAAGCAAAATCCAAGGCAATCACGGTTTGTCAGACCAAAGCCAAAATCTGTCTGGAAATTCAATATTAAAAAAATAGATTGACAAAATAGTTTTTAAAAACAAATGATGAGTAAACTAGACAAATTCCACTGTTTCTGTGCAGGTGGCTTATAAATATTGTCATTGTCAGGAATTTTGCTGAATTTTCTATCTTTTTAGTTTCCCTTGCTAGACTTTCTATCATTATTTTTATCTGAAAATATTACCTTAGTCTGTTTTAAGAGGATTGGTTTGTGATAAAATATTTTATAAAGTATAATGGCAAAAATATGTAGGAAACCTAAATACTTCAGTGCATATTTAGTGATTCAAAATCAAACAATTCACAATTATAGTCCAAGCTTAACTTGGCAGGTGAAATGGTTTGTCATAGAATTACACTTATCTTTTAATGGGTGAGTTCAACACATCATAAAGATAATAAAGATACAAGGCAGAACATGCCAGTTCCAAGTTCAGGAAAGCTAAAGAAGGGCTGGTTTGAAACAAAAAGAGATAAAATTGAAACAAGTGCTATGAGAAAGGAAATTATTCTTTTCATATAGGTTTTCTTTCATTAGGTAATATATGGGATGTAATAGGAAATATATTGGATGTAATAAATCCCCAAAACAGCATGAGATTTTTCTCAAACTTAGAGGTCTGTGTGATACATGGTATTTTATAAATATTGGGTACTTAATTGTCTGTGTGAGAAATAACTGTTATTTATGGCCATTTTACATTTAAACTAAATTAGGAGCTGTAACCAAAGCTATCACTCCAGGGTTTATACAGTAATGTCTGGATCCATGTGATGTATTTTAACCTATGCACAGATCCATTTAAAAAGGGCTTTATCTCCTGCTTGACAATCCTTAATAACACAATAGACCACTCCTGTATCCCCTTTCCATCCATTAGTCAATATATCCACAGCAACCAGCAATAACCCAGCAGCAAAAAGCCTACTTAAGTTCTTTAAAACCTCCCACCTGAATTGCTGTAGCCAGGAAAAACAAATGGGCCCAAAAATGTGTGGCTACATTTTAAAATGTGCTGAGCACCTGCAGCTTCATCAAAGGATGCTGGATGTCAGCACTTAACAATTTAGCCCACCAAATTAAAAATATTAACCATGTGAATTCATAAAGGCTGCAGCGGTCGGCGGCAGGGCTGGCGTTTTCCCAGGGATCCCTCCTCAGCTGGGATTGTACCAGGTTGTTTTTTGTGCTATTTTTGCCTCTCTGCTGGGTATTTTTGTGATTGCCTGTCCCACACCTTGCTGGCCCTGCTGGGATCTGCTTTGTGCTCTTGGGGGTGCGTTGGCTCCAGAGCCTGCACCAGGGAGCAGCTCTGGGATCGTCCCCAAAACCAAGAAAGATCCATGACCATGGTTTTACCAGACCTGGTTTTCAGTGCAATGTGAGCTCCTCACGCCAAATCCCTCTCACTTTTCCTTTCCCTGTCCCCATGTTGAAGGCTGTCATCCCAAGGAGTGCAGAGAGAAACTGCAAAAAAAGCAGAGCTGATGTTTTTCCAGATCCATCACCTTTTATACGTCTGTAGAGGGTAGCTGTGAGCTTGCATTTTTGTATCTGGTTCTCTGGAGGACATTAGTTCCTAATAAAAAAAAATTAAATTAAAACCTCATAAATATGAGACTACAGTGCAGAATTGGAGGCTCATGCTGAAAGGATTTACAGAACTCTCAGCTTTATACTGTTGCTCAATATCATATAAAAGGTTTGTCTCAATGTCACAGACCCGGGATTTTCCTGGAAATAAGTCTGTAATGAAATCCTTTATTAACTGCAACAGTCATGCAAAAAACAAGTATATTAAATAAGCAGAATATGTTCTGGGTTGGGGGTTAGTTTCTCATACAGTTTTAAATTGAGCAGTCTGAGCATTTTAACAATCTTCCTACCGCTATATGACACCTTAATAATACTATTTAAAAGGTTTGAATTGTTATTTTTGATGCTGGGTCTAGAAACATGGATGTCTACCTCCCTCTCTGCCTCTCTCTATTTCTCTCTCTGTAAACATATCCCCAGTTTCCCAGCAGGTTCAAACACAGATGGCTGCCTTATTGCGACAGAAGCAAAAATGCTACATTAATGTTTAAAGAGATTAAAAATCCTCTTGGCAGCAGTGGCATATGTTACCAGTTAATTGTAGCACTGGAAGCTTCCCTGCTGTTTTAAAACATGGACTCATTTTACTTGCTTTCTGCAGAGCAGTATGAAATGTCAAATTTGTTGGTATAAGTTTTGAATCCGGTCTGACAAAAATGAGTCATTAAGACAATGTTGTTGTCCTCCTCTAACATAGTTTTTGAATCCAAATAATGTTCTGCTCCCATGCCAGCTCTGGCAGAAAGCTGGCTCCCTGCTCCAGCCCAGCCATCATGTGCACGCACACTTTATGATTTCAGTGGAGAGCTTTGCCTTTGGAAGGCAGTTTTTAGCTCCTCACCTGCATTATTTCCACCCATTGTCATCCTGGCCAAGGCAGGCTGCTGGTTTGAATTACTTTACAGATGTAATGGTGGCTTTTTCTGGCCCAGGCTCCAGCTGGAACAGAGCAGGCAGAGCCAGCCCGTGAGCAGTTCTGTGGTGCTGGGCAGGGATGAGCACACTGCTGAGGAACTGAGGAACATCCCCTTCCCAAATCCCTGCTCAGACCAGCAATCCTCAGCAGGACACTGCTGGCACAGTACTACTCTTTGACTGGGGACAGAAATAGGAAAAAAGTGCTGAAAAGCTGAAAATTTCTATCGTTCCTTGTGCTAAGTTCTCTTGCCATTATTGAAAATTATCCAGTTCCTCTTAAATCAGGGAGCAGCTGCCACATCAGATATACATTAGGACAAAACAAAGGATTCAATCTTCCTAACTAGCCTTTCAACCTCAAATGCTGTTAACAGGACACTTTGGCCTGAGAAAAAGCTGATGGTAAAACTCTGTGTTCCTGCACTCAATGATGTCACCTCACCGTGGCTGGAGCTGCACAGGCTTTATGGGGCTCAAGTATTCTGGAAAGTAATTGTGGCTAAACACAATCCCATGTCAGAAAGGTAAACAAAACTTAGCCTCACGTATTGTCTGTGATCCTTTTCACTATTTGTTCTTTGCCATATGTGCACATTAGGTTTTACAGACAAGTAGATGTGATCTCTGCCCCTCAGGGGTTTGCAGAGGAGATTAAATATCACATGGAGATGAGACATTCCTGTTGCTATTCGCAGCAGGGAGGGCCAAGGGTAGGCTGGGCATGAACCATCCTGGCTTGTCTGAAAAAGAGACCTTAGAAATCAAGGCTGAAACACATCAGCACAGCTCCTTCTCATTTCTTCAGGGGGCTTCAGACTGCCCAGAACATACCTGATACCAATTCCTGGCATTGATTTCTGCATTTTGAAAAATCTGTACAAACCCACTGGGTTTTCCATGGTTTCTGATCAGTCTCACTGCTCTAAGCTCATGGTTCCTCCCCCTATTATTTTTTCTCTCCTGATTTGATTAGATCATAATTTCAGAGTATAGGCAGTGAAAAATATAGCTCAAGACACCTAATTAAAAACAGCTTGTTTGCTCAGGGATTTGAATTCCCTTCCAGGGATTCCTGTCCTGGAAGGCTGATTTTTACAGGACCCATGCAAGTCCCTGGGTTACAGAGTCACCAAAGGAAATTCTCTTCCCTGAGTGTAAAAAGTTCTGTACTGACACAATTTACAGCTACATAAATTATATTTGTGTGCTAATTAATACATGTCTTTCAGGATAGACCTCCAGAAATTTTACTTAATTCTGAAGAGTGGGGAATGAGCTGTTGTTTGTCACCCACTCTGTCTCCTGCGAATGGAAAACCAATGGTACCAGGTTCTTGCTCAACTGAAACACAACATTTATTCTAGACTGCAAACCAGATCATATCTTGGATAATTATAAACAGAACATTTATTCTAGATTGCAAACCAGATCATATCTGTGAGCTATTTGCAGCAGAGCAAACACACAAAACCCAATAACACACTGGCTACTTTCTAAGCAGGAATAATAAATGAAATCTTCATATGGGACATGAATATTCTGGAACACTCAATTAGGTCTTGTTTACATCTCTTAGAAACATTATATACCAGTGATTATATACCAATGATCAAGTAGTTGCAGAGAGATTTTGTAAAAATTATTTTAGATAAGAGGTACAATTTTTCTCTGCCCAAGTTTTGAACTACTTATTTCAACACTCAGTGCATATCAAGACATCTGCTTTCATAAAATACCTCATGAAGGACTGAATTCAGGAGTTAGTGTTAAAAATTCCAGTCTTTCCAAAAATCTGAGTAGTAGTTTATAAAAAAGTAATCCAACAGAAAAGTGAACTCCTTTTATCCAGCCATTCAAAGTCTGAAACATAAGACCAAAGTATTATTTTGAGATGGATAAATCTCAAATTCCTTTTGTACAGACAGATTGAAGATGCAGACTGTCTGCTGTTTGTGAGGGTACTTGAGATTTACTGGAATTTTTGTCCCAGATATTCTTTGCTAAAATGCTAAAAACACATACCCAATTTCACAAAGGCAGTTGGAAAACATTCTGTAATTTTCTGAGCAGCACTAGGCATCATTTACACTGTTTAAATTACAATTAATGGTGTCCTATTATTTGTTTACATTTTTATTGGAGCAACAAGATGAGTGCAGATGCAGCAGCACCACTAATTCCTTGGGATTCACAGACACCCTAATTAAATTATTTTCATACTTTGTTTTCTGCAAGTGAAGTTTGCAGTTGTAGAAGAGGGTGTTTTTCTCCTTCTTTCTCCTATTTGTGAACTTGTGATTGTAGCAGAAAACACTAAAAAAAATGAGTCTTTAGCTTTGAAGTTATAGTGAATATGTTAAATACATAAACAAGCATATTTAGTTACTTTGCATTATTCATGTAACTGCAAAAAGATTCACTCTGGGCAGACAATTACTGTGTATTAACATCTTGCCTTAGGGCAGTTGAAATGGTTTTTAATGAGGTGTTACCAATCCTGAATATCTTTCACTTGCCACTTGACCCAACAATTTATTTTTTGCTGTACTTGGGACATCTTGACATAAAATACTTTATTACAGGGATTCTGTTAATCATCTGCTATACTTACACAGAATTTTTATTGGCATTAAAGGTATTTATTAAACTAATTAATATTGTTTTAAGTAAGGATAACTAGTACCTATAGATTGAAATTAATTGAAATTTTCTGTGTTCAGATCCAGAGCCTAAGAAGCACACTGCTAAATTAGTATTCAGGTCATGAAAACAACTAATGAGGCTTCAGACCTATAAAAGTCCACTCAAACAAACAGCTGCCAGTGTTTTTGAGAATATTCTGGTCCTGGCATCTGCTATGACCTGAAGGGCAGAGCAATATGAACTTAACTAAGACAGCATTTCAGATAATTTGAGATCTAGAGACCAGAGCAATAAAGAGAAGAAAAATGGTTCTTCCTCCAGCATGAGGACACAAATATCCCCTGCTCAGCCAAACAGCAACAGCTTGAGTAGAAACAGGATTCCCAAAGTTATTTTCTTCAAATAATATGGTTCAGGCGCTTGCACCAGTGGAACTGCTCATAGTTGTGTATAAAATGATATTTCTGAAAAGCTCTGGAGGCTGTCAGTGACCAGAGTGTGAATTTTGCACAGGAATTGCTCACAGGAATTGCTCTGAGGTGGGAAGAGCCCTTGCCAAGACACACCTTGGCACGACCAGGGTTTGCAGCTCTGATCTGTTCTCACCTCCAGTTTGCTCCAGTAAACCCAGTTTGGACCCTGGGGTGCACAGAAACACCAGCACAGAGCTTTTCCCAGGCTGTTCCTGTCCCGATCCCAGTTCAGGCACCTTTCTCTCCTGCTCTGCCCTCAGAGGGATCCCCATGGCACCAGCGTGGGTGCCACCAGCAAGTGACAGAGCAGGGGGGCAGCAATCAGACACCTCAGTCCTTCACAAGCCACCACAGGACTGAGTTTGGCCCAGAACCACTTATCTAGAAAGGGGGAAAACAGACATAGCACAAATTAATTCATAAAGACATTACAGCTATCAGGATGAAGAGGTTGACCACTGCTTGGTTTGGTGCTGGAGCATATGGTACCCAAATATAATTCATCTTCCTGATTGGGAGGGGATGCAGGGGAAAGGGGAATCTCTCTGGCATGGATGCCCATGCAATGCCAGTGACTCTGCAGGAGCCCCTCTCTCCCTGTATATGTAATCTAGGTTGAATTAATTTGTACTTGGCTGAATTTCAAACACATCAACTTCGTTTTCATGTATGTTGATGGGATTTTCTTTTGGAGCGGTTTCTTATGTTAATTAGCCCTCCATTTATGCTACATTGTAATGAGGTTTAGCAACTCTGCATGCGCAAGCCTGGTGGGAAATGGGCTGGATGTGCACAGGTTCAGGTTTGGCGCTTGCCTGGTTTTGACATGTTATAGATTTCCCTGTTTCCCAAGTCATGGGCTGTCTTCAGTGGGCCAATCAGGTCTTTGCTAAGTTTTCAGGGGAGAGGTTTTAGAGTTTTTAGTTTAGAGCTTTAGAGGTTTCATTTGATGGAGTAGAAAGCTTGTTGTATTAACTTGCATTTTAAAGGAATGAGGGGGGATTTTGGTTGGGAGACTTATTGGTTCTTCAGACCTCCAGCAGTGAATTAAAAAGAATAAATGGGATGGGTTTGCTGTGGCTTCCAGTCAGGCCTGTACTTGGAAGGGAAATACCAGAGATCTAAAGCAAACTGCTCTATATTTAAGAGATTAATGCAAGAAAATATTAACTGCCTTTCTTTTTAGCAGAACAGAGACACGAGTTTTTCTGATACAAAGGAATTTCCCCATTAATTGCTTAGCTCATCTGGTCAACACCTGAAAAGCACCTGATATATTATATATTGTATATTATATACTATATATTATATATTATATATTATATATTATATATTATATATTATATATTATATATTATATATTATATATTATATAT
>JAXCLO010000242.1:2102647-2121104 GCA_035583995.1 Arremon aurantiirostris | reverse complement strand
TATATTATATATTATATATTATATATTATATATTATATATTATATATTATATATTATATATTATATATTATATATATTAATAATAATATAGATATATTATTATACATTAAATATATAATCACTGATATTTTTATTGGAAGTGCCAGGGTGAGCACAACCTTTGTGGGGCACAGATGCTCCCTGCAGGACCTGGGGGCACACTTGGGAAATCAGCACATGGATCTGGGATTTTTGGGCAGAAAGTCTTGCTCTGCCATTACCCCAAGGGAAGCAGAGCAAGGTGAGCACGGCCAATCCTTGCCAAAGCTCAGGATGATCCTACACTCAAGCTCGTGTGGCATAGCCTGTATAAAATCTCTGTTAAGTCAGTTCAGCATTAAAGTACTAAAGAAGCTCAACTGTTTTCAGCCAGCCAAGCAGGGGCAGAGCAGCTTGTTTCTGCCTGTGGAACACCTCCCATTCACCCACTCCTTAACACAACAAAATGCAACAACCTCAGCTGAGCTCGGCACTTAAAAGCTTTTTACTTCAGGAGCCCGAGGCAGGAGCTGTAATTGCCAGGTCATAAGTACCTTCTTTAAAGCAAAATCTTATTTATTCCTGCTCCCACACAGCACAACTCTAAATGGTGCAGTATTTAAGAGCAATTGTCTATTCTCCCCTTTATAACTACCTCCTTTTTCCCTTATAACAGTAGAACTTGGTAAGTACAAGTTTCTCTCAAGCAATATTCCCTTTTGAACACAAGAATCTTTCTCTCTCCAAATATATTTCTTAGCAAAAAATACTCCTATTGCCTACTGAAGGACCTTAAAATATTTAGTATTTTTCTGCCATGTTGTGGGGGAAAAAAAAAGTTCATCTAGATGACGTGGCTTGAACTGTTCCCATTTCTCAGAAGAAGTTTGCAATAAATATTCATCTTAACCTGAGGCATTGTCGTTAATATTCAAACTCAGGCTTTTCAGCTTTAGATTTTAAATAAGTGTTCTGGAAATGTATGAATGGACCCTCATTCTCAACAAATCCATGTTCCACATGGAGATGTATATTTATATGTGGAATTATTGATGGGATAATTATGAACTTGTGTGTCCAAACCATTTGGTTCATTCAGCCATTACAGTCAAAATTTATTGTGTTGGAACATGCCTAAAACTCTTCTCCTTACTTAAGTGAAATAATCTGTGTAGTACCAAAACCAGAATTTCTGAAAGGTGTTTGTGAGATGTCCTCCCATGTGAGCACTGAGCAGTGCCATTATGATAAGAATTATATCAGCATTTCCTGTTATGTAATCACTAGTGTGGAAATTATGCTTTATATTCTATTGAGTGGTGCAGTGATCATGAGGCAGGGGGAGGACTGAGCCCGAGCTCCCCCTATAAATAACAAAATCAATACCCAATGTTTATCTGTGCTGGGGTTTGTCTGCTTCACCACAGTGAAAATTGGAGGCTGCACAAAGAATGAGCACTGGATAAATAAAAAGCACTGGCCTTTAATGGGGCATTTTAGGAGGTCGGGTGGTCAGTGCAGTAGAAGCATTTGTTGGCTCTGGGAATCCATCCAGCTCCACACTGTGGTCAAATACAAAGATGACTGAAATCCCAGTATTTCCTGAATTTAACCTTTTAGGAAATCAGACCCTCAATATATAATTGAATGTGCCATTCCTTGGGGAAGCCAAACAGCCTCCTCGCCTGCTACATTCAGCTCTTCAGCTCTGTGGTTCTCACAGTGTTTTAAGTAAATCAATGGGAAATAGAGACAGTTTGGAGCATTTAGCTGAATGAAGTAATTTTTAGAGCAGGAAAGAGAATCCCTGGTTATAAAGTGGCAAGACTTAATGTGCACTTTCTCAGCAGAACGTGATGCACAGTCACCCATGGTCAAGAATCTAGAGAAGAGAAACGTGCAAAACCCTTTGCAGTCATGCATTGCATCAGAAACCGAGGGGGAAATAAAGACTCAGAATAATTAGGCATGCCTATGAGTGAGCCCCACCATAAACAAATCCAACTTGTAACTACATCGTTTTAGTATGCTTGTTTTGCTAAACTAACACACTAATGACTATTGCCTTCTCATGAAGAAAATCCCGAGCGTGAAGCAAGACTCCAAAGAAGCCCCTGCAAATTCTGCTCTTGGCTGAGAGATTTCAAGGGACCCTAAGGCTGGGTGACAAATTCTGCACAGCTCAATCCCTTACAGTGCCTTATTCACTGCTTGTCTGCCATCTAATCCAACCATCTCTGAACCCCTAACAAAGCACCAGCTCCTCTGCTGGGTGCACTGTGCTGTTCCTAACCCTGTCCATACCTGTTTGGGCTGGGATGTTCCACACCTGCCTTTTGGGAGCATTCCTGAACACATGAGGAGATGCCATGTTCTGAACACAGCAGCCATGGGGTTGTCCCATGTATTTTCCTTTAAATCACTGTAGGTACAGATGTGCCCTTGGTTTGCCCCATAAGGACAACAATCCCTGGCATGGCACCATAGCAGGGACAGGAATTGGTCTCAGTTAAAGGGGATTTTTGCCAAATTTTTGTAGGACTCTTGATTGTTCTCCTAGAACAAACAAAACCAAACAAGAGACCCATTGCACCATAGCAGGGACAGGGATTGGTCTGAATTAAAGGGGATTTTTGCCAAATTTCTGTAGGACTCTTGATTTTTCTCCTAGAACAAACCAAAACAAACAAGGGTCCCACTCAGGGAGGGAAGACAAGGATATATATATGAGAAAAAAATAGGGCAGTGCACTCATTTCCCTGTTCACCAGCTGCCAGGGAAGGATAGAATTGTCTGAGGACATGAGGGGCACTTGCAGTGTCTCAAAACCACAGAATTATATTAATGTATAAACTGGATAAGACCCCAGAGATCGAGTCTGACTGTTGACCACATTCCCAGCTGCCATATCCAGGTGGTTTTGGAGTCTTTCCAGCAGATGGGAGCAAGCAGTGGCCTCCCACCACCCAGCCTAAGGATCTCCTTGCCTTATTACCCCAAGAGCAAACGGAATGCTTGAGCAGCATTCCTAAAAGCACTCCTGAGCGGGCCATGATAGCTGGGTTTCTAAATGCCAGCTCTAATTTAAGAACCCCCTAATAAACAACCATGGCAAAAAGAGTTGGTTTTTTTAAAATAATTTTTAACTTCACTGCAGAGCTGATTAATTGCAGAATTTGGTCTGTAGGCATTACTAAGGAAAAGGAGACGAGATCAATATATACAGTATGTACTACACAAATGAAATTGTTTGAAACAGGGTATTTTGCAAGCTACTGAAGGCTGATTAAAAACAGTTTGCCTAAATTTACTTTGGCTGCCTTGCAAAGAGATTTTAATTTCAAAATCACAAATACTTCATCCAGTGTGCTTCTCCCCCCACCGAATTACAGTGGATGAACACACAGAGGAACAGAATTAAAGTTTGGAAAAATTTAAATGCAGCATGTCTTACATTTCCAGTGTTTCTCTTGGCAGCCTAAATATTGTTTTAACTTTGTTTTAACTTGTGGTGTGATTATACATTGGCTCACATAGGGGAACTGCAGAACTCTGCCTGCTGAGCATCATTAAGCACTTTGGTGCTCGGTGGGAGTTTGTTCATTAGGAAGAGTGTGTTATGAATTTTACTCTGTGAGCATCTTTGTCTGTGAGAGGGAGGGAGAACGAGGTAATGAGAAGAAAATACAAGATCAATCATTTAAACATACAAAACAACTAAATATGAATATTTCTGGTTAAAGGAATTAAATTGGAATTATTGCCCAGAAGAAAATGAGCATCAACAAGAGGGCTATGAAAGAAATCTCCTGAAACCTGTTGCTACTTCTGTTTGGAAATTTGCATTATTTCCTCAGATTTAATCTGCTTGGCAGAGATCCACCAGTCTGACATATTTTACCTTTTGGTTTATCATTTCCTTTTATGCGTTATGGTATTTTTTTTTAAATCTTGGGACATATAAAGGTATAACTGTATAATATAATTTATTCTAATACCCATACTTATAAATAAACTCTACTTTCAAGAAGGGGCAGTTTTAATTGGTAAATACTTACAACAACATGATTTTTTACCATTTTATAAACTTCAAAATTTTCACAGCTGAGAATAACCTATAGAAGATTATTACTTAAATCATTTTACATGTTAATTCCTAGGTATAAAAGATTATGTGGTCAGAGAGTGGAATGTTGAAATTGGTGAAAAAGGATGTATTTTGTAGGATATGCAAAACGCATTTAATTTTTCATTTCAGCATTTAAAACCTCATTTAATTTTATATTCAAAACGACTTCAATCTAAGGTTTTGTAATTCTGTTGGCTTCTCTGGTGTGTAAGCATATTTACATGAACATGGATGTGGAGAAAAATCAAACTCACAATTTTGCAAATGTTTTCACAATGCCAATGCAGTGTTAGACCCACCTGGCATAAGTGACACCCAGAAGATTTTCCAGCAAACTTATTTTAGCTTAATATGTTATTTATATGGTGATATTATACTATAATATGTTATTATAATAATAACTTTAATATGTTATTTATATAAGATGGCATTTTTACCTATGACCATTAAAAACAAAGAAGCAAGTACTGAAGAAGGAGAGAAATGTGAACAATGGATAATATCTGTTCCTTTAAATTATGTCTCCAAATATTTTTCCTCTACGAAAGTAGCAAGAGCTTAAGCAACTCCTGCTGTCTTGTTGTTCGACATCCACTACTGCCCATCTGCCTATTGATTGGTAGGAAACTCCAAATGGGAATTTCATCTCATTAATCATGTCACATCACAGGGATTAGGACAAAAAAAAATCCTTTATGCTTCACAGCAGCCATCTAATGCCCAGTAAGACAAGTGAACGAATATGATATGGATAGAATATCTTCCCACTAATTAAAGGTCATCTGCTAAAAACTGTGAGTCAGACTGGCTCAAACGTGCTCTGATCTAAGCCTGCACATCCTTTCCAAAATGGAAGAAGCAGAAAATATGTATTTCTAATTCAAATGTTAGCAGAGCTAGAGAATAAACCCCATCCATTACAGAGCCCTGCAGTGACAACACTGGCAGCAGCAGTTCTCCCTGAGCAGCTCCCTGCAAACCCAGGCCCATTGATTGTCTCCTGTTCCCCCTCTCAGCACCATCAATATCCATCCACAGGGCCCTCCCCACACCACGCTCTGTAATCCTCTTACAACAACACCAAAATCCTCCCTGTTCTACTCATAACCCCATCATCTACATTATAGGGGACTCAGATTTTCCTAAGCCTGTTTGGTACGGTAACGAGCAGAAAAAGCAATTAAAATTGCTGAGATGTGCCTGAGCAGGTGAGGTGAGGTTCCCTTACAGTGAGGGCACCACGGCAGATGAGAGGGACCCACACAGCCTTGGAAGAAAGCCAACTTATTAATGGAATTTGACCATGCAAAACTTGTTGAAATCCCTCTAGAACATCAAACGCCACATTATAATATCTTTACTGAGGTCCTTGCCATTCCCAGGAAATTTTTAATTCCCATTTAAGAGTATGATTTTTTATTTTAGGATGATTTTCCAAAGCAAGATTTGTGGGATGTATTTTGGTTTGCATTTGTGTTTGGCTTTGTCTCCGCAGGGAAAGAGCTGGGCTGCTAAAACAGGGAGCTGGCAAAACACGGACCAGATCTATGCCAGAGTCCGGAATGGAGTCGGAAAAAGTGAAAATTTGGACTAGATTTCTCCTAGGGTCCGGAATGGAATCGGAAAAATGGAAAACCCGGGCCGGATTCCGGCTGGAGTCTGGAGTGGAGTCAGCAAAAGGGAAAACCTAGACCGGATTCCAGTCAGAGTCCGGAATGGAGTCAGCAAAAGGAAAAACTGGGACCGGATTTCCCCTGGAGTCCAGAATGGAGTTGGCAAATGAAAAAATCTGGACCAGATTCCCCTGGAGTCCGGAATGGAGCTGACAAACCAGAAAACCCGGACTGGATTTCAGCCAGAGTCTAGAATGGATTCAGTAAAACAGAAAACCCAGACTGGATTTTCCCCAGAGTCTGGAATGGAGTCAGCAAAAATGAAAACCCAGACCAGGCTCTGGCCAGAGTCAGGAATGGAGTGGAGGGAAAGAAAAACTTGGACCTGGACCAGATTCCAGCCAGAGTCTGGAATGGACTTGGCAAAAGGGAAAACCCAGACTGGATTTCTCCCAGAGTCTGGGATTGAGTCAGCAAAGGGAAAACCTGGGCTGGATTTCTCCAGGAGTCCAGAATGGGGTTGGCAAAAGGGAAAACCCGGACTGGATTCCAACCAGAGTCCAGAATGAACTCAGCAAAAAAGAAAACCTGGACCGGCTTTCTCCCAGAGTCCAGAATGGAGTTGGCAAAAGGGAAACTGCTTTTGAGATTGCAGTTGTTTTGCATCATTTTAAAGTTTTTTCTAACCTTCTAATGAATTATTCAATCTCTCAGAGCATTTTCCAGACGTGAGATATTGTTCTGTAATTCTTAACTCCATAATTTTACAACGATCATGACTTTAGCAGAAAGATCTGAATTTTTCCATTGACATCTATACTTAGAGGAGGTTCATGGTGAAGCCAAATGTAATGAGAAATAAAAATATCTTTATTTCTGATACTGCCAAATCTCTAGGTAGAAGTTAAGGAATGAAGACAAATATCAGATGAGTGGTTGTATTCCTCTGCTGAGTATATTTAAATATGTTTTACTTCCTTTTTTTCTTTTTTATTCTCCCCAGACCTGCCTCCTGTCCCAGTCTATAAACCATTCTTTAACTGTCCTCTTATCTGACCTGGTTTCCATTCAGATGAGTATTTCCAAGCCCTCACCTGATACCAGACCTCTTTTATTTTAATCAGTCTCCATCCCATTCTCCTTCACAAACTGCAGCTCAGTTTAACCCTTCAATTTCTGCTTCCCCTTTCCATTCACAGTTGATCTTTCTGTATTCAGTCCTGGTTCCCTTCCCATTCAGGCCCACTTTTCCCAGATTCCCATTGAGGGTTTGCTGACCCTCCCTGTTATTCTGTTTTCACCCTTTTGCATTTGCAGCAGCTCAGGTGCCCTCTCCATTCAGAAACCCAGATTTTAGGAACAGGGTCACTGATCCCAAAGGAGATCTAGGCTTTTCCCCTAAAGCTGCATCCACTCTCCCCAGAGCATCTAAGAGCAGGATTACGCCTGGGATTGTTCATAGATGTCAGCTTTCCAAGATTTTCTGAGCATGAATAAGGATGTGCAGGAAAAAGAATAATAATAAAATATCCTATAATTTATTTTTTAAGCTGTTTAGGGTGACAGGTGTAGAGCTGCCTGTTACAAGTCCCAGAACAAGCTGTGGTGTCAGTTCAGCACTCGGAGAATTACTCAGGCTGTTTGCTGGAGCTGCTGAGCACCTTCAGGTGTTCAGACAGCACTGGGTAATGTGGCTGGAGACCTGGAATGTGACGCCAGCCCAGGGACCCTCCTGTCACTCTCCCCTGCTGGTGCCTGCACCCCTCCTGCTCCCCACAACTGAGGTTCCTGACAGAGAAGGTCTTTGCAAAGTTCTGTGTAATGCAGCCACATATCCTTGCAGGCTTTGAATTTTGATCTTATACAGCTGTCAATATTATTCACTTCTTGTGTAGTGACAGGCAATCACCTCAAACCTGACAAATATTGAGTAATCCACTCAACCTCTTGCCATTCAGAGGGAAGCTGACAAATCTTTCTTCTTGGCTATCTTGTTTGTAACAACTTTTTTGACCAAAGAACAGCACTTTTTCTTCAGACAGCAGAAATCTCCATCCCAAACTTCCTGACATTCAGTAAGCAAGTCATCTGTGTGCAGGAGCCCACACAGTGTAAAAGCAGCATAATTCCCATTTCTTCCTTCAAACAATTATTTTAAATTCATCTTACAGTGAGAGAACAGGCTTAAAATAGGCTCCATACTTGAACATTCATTCCAGCATTCAGCAAAGCAGATTTCAGTGAATTGTGAGGCATCTCTGTTACCTGATGCCAAACCCAACTGCTCTGATGTTAAGATAAAAACATCCTGAATCTATCCAGCAAGATAAGGAAAACACATTTTGTGTGTTGCTTACACACTCATTTGTCCCTTGCCAAAAAGACTGTGCTTTAAAAGCTTTTAAACTATCCACATTTTTAACTTGAGCATTGCAATGTTTGTGACCTTTCTATGCAGTTTGTGCCTGCAGGGATGCTCTGGTGGTCCATGGCAGAGGCTGGACCCTGGCAGGCCCCTCTTATTTAAATTATGGGAGAATCCAAAGAAGAGAGATGCTAATGAGGAGGGAATGATCTCTCCAGACATGTTGTTCATAGCACATATTGATTTCTAGCATGTCATGGCAAGCAAAAGTTTAACAACCATAATTTTATGAAAATGACAATTGAACAGCACATCTGGTGAGAATTCATTTATGCTTTTTACATTTTTAACAACCTGGCTATTTTTACTCTCCTCATCCTCTCAAAGGGAGCACAATGTAATGAAGCATGGAGCTGGAACTAGGCCACACCTCAGCTGGAAAATGTCAAATTCTATTATGCCATCCTCAAAAGCATAAATCATGGCTGCACATTTTTAAAGGTATAAATGAGGGAGGGAACACCATAAAACATTTATTTGGAAAGTATTTATAGCACAGAATGGTAGAGTATGGGATTGTATTTATGTAATGCAGAAATATACCAAAAATTTTAAAACTGAAAGCTGTGATACTGCGTATCTTCTCTCTGGTGAGAAATCCCTTTGCACACTGAACTTTCTTGCATTTAATTTTTTCTGGTTGTCAGCTAACAAACTAGCCTGCTCCATGTTAGTTCCTTTGTCACTTAAAATCCTTATTTTATATAACAATAATTTTAATTATGTTTAAATAAATACTTGACTAGTATAATAACCAAGAGTCCACACTTCATTTTTAATATTAAATTTTACCTTTCATGCATTGTTTCCCATGTTTCATTGTTTAAATTATGTATGGGGAAGAAACCCTGTCTCTTTGGCAGCAACAGCACCACAGTTCATAACTATTCAAATAAATAAATAGCATTTACTGAGCATTTAGGAGGAGGAAGGAAGGTTGTTAAACTGTCTTGCTTTCTCTCACTCTACCTATTTTCTTCAATATTCCTTTTATTCCAAGAGGTTTTAACTGTGGAAGTCTGACCCTATTTACAATAATTTTGTCTTTCTGGATGTGTTCAATACCTCTCAATTCTGTAACACAGTTTTTAAAGGATTTTCCAGGATATTCTGTATAATATGGTTAGATGACATTTATGGGGACAGCTGATATGCTACATAATAATGTGATTATATATATATTCATGAGATATTTTTGCCTGCCATTCACCCTGGAGTAAGGGAGGGTCTCAGAAGAGTAAAGAACTTGTACAACATAAGAATACTAGTAGGGTGATAGAGATTACAGATTATGCTATATTCAATATATTAAAAATTGGCTACATTCATTATTACATAATTAAAATGGACTCAAACTCAACTCACTGCTACCACTAAAACTATTGTACAAATCACATTACTTATTATCTAGTAAACATGTTCTTAATTTAATCTACAACTTCTATACCCTACAGCCTTTGAGAGACAAATTGCCAGTTGAAAACCATTGCAGGACAGAATTCTGCATTCTGAGGCCCATTTTGCTCTGTGCAGATTCTCCTACCTTAAATAGGTGATTTTATCACAGCATCCTCAGGTGCATGAACATCAACCTCTGGGGTAGCATTTTGTTACAGTCAAGAGAGCCGAAAAAAAAAATAAAAACCCCACAACCAAATGTACCAAAGACTCCTTTATTACTGCATGTTCTCCTCTTTTATATCCTTGATCCTACTTGCCCTGCACCTGAGTGCCCCCTGAGCCCTCTGGGATTGCTCAGCACTCTGTGTCTCAGTGCCTGCAGTGCTGCTCACCTGTCCTGCGCAGGTGCAGCCCGCCAGGGATGAGGCTCAGCCCCATTCCCAATCACCCCCTCTGTGCCTGCATTATTTCTTCTTGTGTCCTCTATCCAGGGGGATTTGTGCAGCTGAACTTTGAGGGTTTATTTCTGACTGAGCCTGGGATCAGTGCATGAGGATCTTTCCCAGTGAATATTTCTGTTATCCAGGTGTGTCTGTGATACAACAGGAATGTAAATGTGGAACAGCCTGGTGCAGCCTGTAGGCATTTATTCCATTTATTCCCCTGTTCCTGCCTCACTACAGCCAATTTTCTGTGGTTCAGGAGACATGAACTGTCAGAGGAGCAGAGATGACCATCTACTGCTTTGACCAACACTGCTGCCATGGTGAATCAGACTGAATCTCTGAATCAGACATTTAAATGCAGATTAGAAAGGGGAGGACAGGTTGAGGATACTCCTGAGCCCGTTTTGCTGAGGACTTGCATTCCAGCATCGCCCACCTGCTGGTGCTCCCCGTGCTGAGCACAGGGTCCCTGTGCCACAGTGTTGGAGCCCATCCAAGCAGTGACAGGGGTTTCTCCTGTCACACTGATTCATTCACCTGGAATTCCTAATCCTGCAGCTGAAGGTGAAGGCAGTGCAGGCTGTTTGCTCAGAGCTGTCTCAGGTCACCCTTGGATGGGATGGGGCAGGAGGGAAAAGTGAATTTTCTCTTGCACATCAACCTGTATAAATACATACACTACCTGATTTTTTCATTTTCTTCACTGAGTAGACCATGTAGTTTTTTATTACTTTTAGGAGAAAGCTCTTAATCCTAACAATGCTGGTGGCATTTAACTTCATTTTGTATCATTTGTTACCAGCTTATATCTCCACACTGTTCTTGAGCAGTAGATATTTCAGTGTTGAACATTTGAAATCTTATCTACCATTCTGTTCTGTCTGATTTAATCTCCTTGGCTTTAAATTGTCTGTCTGAAATCGCTGCAGAATGGATCAAGCGGGGAACACTCAGCTCATTTAGAAGGAGGTTAAGGAGCTATTCTTGAGTTATTCTTAAGAGTTCTTAACTTATTCTTAAAATTTTAAGGAGCTTTTCTTAGACTGAAGTGTTGCAAGGAGTGAGTTGAAGCTTTAAAGGTGAAAAGATAGTTTAAGAATATTATGGTTTGTCTCGTACAGCCTCAGCAGGGATTTCTTTCCCTTCCTGACCACTTCACTCTGGAGAGCAGGTGGTGGATCAGAGCAGCTTTAAAAGAATGATGAGGAATTTGAAGGAAAAAAGTAAAAATGGAAGTCAGGGCATGAGCAAGCAGGAAGGGGAGGCTGATCCCCGGCAGCAGGGACTGAGCACAGGGCAGACAGCACCCAGAGCAGCCAGCAAAGGGTTAATGCTCAGTGGCTCTGCTCAGCCCTGGATAGACACATTCTCACTGATTTCCAGCCTTCTCTCTAACACTTAGCTTAGAACTCAGCAGAAACCGGGTTTTTCAGTGTTTGAGCAGACATTTGGCAACTTGTGAAGTGTCAGATGAGCACTGGTGAATTTGAGAACTGGGGTGAACGTTTGTGTCAGGGAAGGGAAAAATCTTCACAGCAGAAAGCACCCTCCAACCTGAGAGTGGAGATACCTGAAATAAAGTCATTTTAGTTTGTTCCAATTGCATTAAAAGCCAAATCCTGCACTGCTGACACTTTACAACTGTTGAAATCTGGTTTAAGGGACTGGCTGCACACTGGAGACTTGGGCAGTATAAACTGAAGGTGGTGAAGGTTTAAACTGGGGCCTAAATATAATTTACCATGAGAGATTATGGCTGAAAAGTGCTATTTGAAGTGTGAGCAAGGCAGAGAGAGCAGCCTGTAGGATTCAGGGAAGCAGGATTCCTGCTGGGGTGTCCTGTGGAAGTCAAGGCACTGAGGCTCTCCTGCCTTGGCTCCTGGGGTGCAGTCCCAAATAAATGCCCAGGTCCAAGTGTTCAGCCTTCCTGATTTTCTCTAACCCCCTGGGACACAGCCCCTTCTCTATGGATTCTCATCTACATGATAAAACACCTCATAAATCTAAAACACAATTCACTGGACTATTGTTAGGGAATTTTAGATTTATCATCCCTCCTACTAATTCCATTTAATCTATTAATTTACCTTCCATTAATTCATCACAGCTTTCTGGGCTGGCTGAGCTTTTTTTCCCTGCTCATCTGCGAGGTGTTGGATGCTGACAGTGACGGAAACCTCACAGGAAGCATTGACAAGGTCTGAAAAATAATTCTGGAGCCCTTGTGTTGCTAAGGAAGTTTCATCAGTAGAACCAACGATTTGAGATTGTTTTCTCAGCAGTGCATGAGATAAATGAGAACTATTTCCAGATTCAGTAATTTTGAAATCTGAAGGAACGATCTTATCAGTTTGCTGGCCACCCTGAACAGAATGCATCAAAAAAGATTGATAGGGAACAGGGATACCTGTTTTCTTTCAAAGCAAAAAAGCCCTGCAAAAATATTTTATGGAGCTGGTTTTTACCCACTTCATTTTGCATTAAATATAAAATCTATATGTTTTGTATAACTAGCATTTCATTCTCCACTGCTGGGATAAGCAAATTGGTAAATGAAAATGAAAATCAGGTGAAATTCATTACATTAGAAAATAAGGCTCTCTATGAGGTCTGAGCTGCTGGGATATTTAATGTGGTACCTTCCAGAATTTTCCCAGTGGATAAAGGAATCTCTCAGGAAAACTTTGTTTACACAGCTTAACCTAAGATGCATCTGTATTGAGAAAAGAAGGAAATTTTCTTTTCCATCAGCTACAAAATTTGACTGGTTTGAAATCCACCATCCTCAGGTGTATGACAAAAAATGTTAAGGCTAATGAAGATAAATAATGTGACTGCAAAAGCCAATGTCCAAATACAAGCAAAGAGCAACTTTTGTTTGTTGGGTCTCCTCCCTCTGTACAGCAAGCCCTGGCTATTTTAATAAATATGAAATGTTCCACTTGCACAGGAGCAGGGCTGGGCCCAGGAGTGGCAGGTGATCTGTTCCTGTGGCTCCAGCGTTCTGGAGCCATCTGAGGGGAATACATGACACAAATCTGTGCAGCTCAATTTAATGTGCCTGGTCAAACGAGCACAAACATTCCCAAGCAGTGCATCTGCAGCACAGAGATGTTTCTGTCACAGTATCCCTGCTCAGCATGCATTTGGAAGGTAATTGGAGGGGATGAAACCTTCTAAAGGGATCATTAGAATGTGTAGGGTACTTTGGAAACAAAGAAAGAAAAATCTGCTTTTTTCTGAAGTTAGTTTAACTGAGCTACTTCCAAACAAAAGCATATTCTGGTAATGATAGCTGTTGAGTGATGAAAACAGTATTTCAGTTAAGAATCCATTATTTTTATTAGAATTATAATTAATTACTCTTAATTTTTACTTCAAATCTTGTCTGTACAATACTATGAGTGATAATCCTATTTTAGCAGCAATAAATCTGGTGTTAATTTACCACTCAGCAACTTTCAAACTGCATTTGACTGAGTTACAAATAAAACCTCTCCAGGTTCAAAGTGTTTTGATTTTACTGCGTGCATCTGATTTGGGAGATTTCTGGTGATTCCTTTTGCCAATAAAAATAGATAACTTCTATTTTTGGGCTCCAGGTTTCTCACTCTCAGACAGTGCCATGAATCACTGAATAAATTCCCAAAGTCTGAGCCTCCAGGCCCTCCAGCCCTGCCCAGCTGGGGTCAGTCAGCAGAACCTCCCTGCTCTTGTGCAAGAGCTCTCTAATGCTTTTAGCCAATTCCCTTTTCTGATGTTTTGATTTTCCTTTGCCTTTTCTCACCTCTCTGGAGCAGTTTCAGACTCTCAATCCATGAAGGCCTGAGTTATTTTGGGGGACAGCTCATTTGTAACTGACTTTTTTTTTTGTTTTTCTCCTGGGGCAATGTGATGTAGGTTGGAAGTGTTGGTTCGCTTTTATACAGAGGAGTTAATCTGATCAAAGTGCTCCAAATGTGCTCTATGCAAACAAATTCCTATAAATCTCAAAGCTGGATTTAATCTGTGTTCTCCTTCAGCTTTTTTTCCTGTAGTGAAGGTGTATTTTTCTCATGTGCATTTCTGCCATGTCTACCTAATTCTGTTCTTACACGTGTGTGTTTTATTCCACATAAATGAACTTGGCATTAAAGTTCTCACAGATATACAGGTCCACAGCTGCCTAAATAGAAATATTCTGATAATTAAGATGACAGTGGATGGCTGTTTCCTGTCTTTGATTGCAAAACAAATGTCCAGCCCTTGGCCAGCACGTCCTGGTGGCTCCTTCCCACACAGGAGCTGTGCGTGTGGGGATGTGCACGTGTGTGTGTGCGTGGATTTTGTGGATTTTGTGTATTTTGGAATCAGGCACGTTCCTCAGGCCCTCGGAGCACATCCTGTTATGAGGAAGCAGCAACTCAATTGTGCCTTGGTGCAACAATACACAACTTTGGAAAAGTTTCAATGACAGTCACCGATGGATTATCAGGCAAGGCTTCCCTGAAAGCAGCACAGCCCAGCCAGGGGATTTGGAGGGTTTGATAAAAAATGGAGAACTCTGCCCATTTTGTTACACTCTCAAAAGAATTTTACTTTTCACAGGATCCCAGAATGGTTTGGGTTGGAAGGAACTGAAAGCTCATCCCATCCCACCCCTGCCATGGCAGGGACACCTTCACTGTCCCAGGCTGCTCCAAATCCCAATGTCCAGCCTGGCCTTGGGCACTGCCAGGGATCCAGGGGCAGCCACAGCTGCTCTGGGCACCTGTACCAGGGCATCACCAATAATAACTTCATATTAACTAAATATTAACTCTAGGTGAGGTTTAACTGATCTGCCCTAAGGCTGTGGCGCCCCTTTCTTTTCTGAGTGCGCAGATTTTGTTCTTAGGGTGCATCTTGGGGCACAGATACATTTCCAACCATCCTCTTTGATTTCTCTCCCCAATCCTCTACCCAATCTTTTCATTAGCTTTTTTTGGGGGAGGGTTGGTGTGTCACCAGGTTCCCTTTTTTTTGTCAGGTATTGTTATATAAAGAAAAATTAATGTAAGGTAAAAAGGAGATGCCTTTAAAAAGATACCAATAAATCATTCAAAGTCTGTCAGTTTTGTGCACAGGCTGCTAGGAGAATAGATTTAATGGATCTACATACAGCAGAGATTTTCTATATTGCTGAAGTTTTCCTATCTGGCAGAGCTTTGCATCATTTGGAAGCAGCCCCAGCCGTGGGAAGCCTCCACTGATTTCTCTCAAGGAGTGCTCTGCTTGTGGGGGAGTCCATCTATAACTCCTCTATAAGTGTTCCTGGATGTATATTTTGAGGCACAAAGCCTAAGAATACAGCACAGAATGTGACAATGCAGAATATAGAGAGAAGCTGCTGATTACCATTTTTAGGCTCCTCATTTCAGGAGGATGCCAAAAGCAAACTGCAGCGCTCAGATCCAACTGCATCATTCCTCAAGGCAGTATAAAACAGTGAGACAATTTCAGAAACTAGATTAAGAATCATAGTTTTACTTGCTGCATAAAATTGCTGAAATTGTATAGAAATCTGTATTGTGGATCACAAGTTAATGTAAAACTCCAAGCTATTTTTTTTCACTTTGTCTGTTTAAGCTACTGGGCAAGTTGTTACATGAATAAATTTATTTTCTTCCTCTGAAACTGTATAATATTAAATGCTGTGTTGTTGGCATAAAATATAAGTTGATCAGACAGACAAAGATTATTATTCTGACAACTGTATACACAAGGGTATCATTGTACATTGAATTTCAGTGTGTAATATGGTATAAATCTTCATGAGAGACTCAACTTTTATTGGCTGCACAGAAGGTGCTTTTCCTTATTAAATATGGGAGATGGTCCCAGGGGGATTTTTTTAAAAATATCTTTATCCATTTTTTTCCAGCCAGTCTCTGTGCCCTGGGAGGCTCCTGGATTGAGCAGGATGAGGAATTCTCCATGGAATGCCTGGATGGAGACACAGCCGTGCTTGGAATGTTTTACCTCAGCAGAACCCACACAAGCCTCACCTTTCCCTTCCATAAACTCTGTCTGGGGCCTGCAGGACACCAAAATTCACCTTAATTCGGTGAAACGTTACCAGTGAAACCCCAAAATCACCCTGGATCTGCACTCCTGTCACTGACTGTTGTCATCCTCCCTTTGCACCTGCTGAGGATTTTGGGACTCTCTCCACTTCTGCACAAACTGAAGGGCAAAGAGTGAGAGACCCTCTTGTGGAATTCACACTGCACCCATCGTTTTCCTGGCCAGAGCAGGGACATGAGCCTTTATTGGCCATGAGTAATTAGGAGATTTCATCCAGAGGGTTCCCCCACCCTCCAGAATCAGGGATTTGATGGTTTCTGTCCATGCCCAGGTTTATCAGTGATCTGATGGCATTGCTGAGCTGGGAGGGCTCTGGGCACAGGGCTGAGGCTGCTTTTGGAGCTGATGAAATGCCAGTTCTCCACAGATTCATTTATTGTACTCAACAAATCACTTTAATCTCCATTTGACATCCCTTTCCCCATCTGTAGGTGAGGATCAGGAGGATCTTTCCTGTCCCTGTGTCCCCACACCCTATTTAGGGATTCACACATGGCCCTGTCCCACAGAATGGGTGAGGTTTGGGGATGAAGGCAGGGCTCAGATCTGGGCTGTGCACCCTTTCCTTAAATCAGAAAAAATCAGGGCTAAAACTTCCAAAACTTCCCTTTTTTGCTATGGAAATTTGTTAGTCGTGACATTTCAGACCCTATTAGAGTCCATATGAAAACTTGACATTATTAATTTTTTTACAATTTATAGCATCAAAGCCTCCCCAGCTGTCCAAAATTATTTCATCCCAATACTTTCTGCTATGACTTTGTATTTTGATGCACTCAGACTATACCAGCACTTTTTATACCAGTACCACTATAAAGTTTATATGCATCACCTTTATAGCATAAGTAAGGACTATGAAATGTTGTCTTTCTGCTACTGATTTGTGCATTATTATGTTGAGAGAAAGCAACACCTGTAAGGACAAAATAACACTTATTTCACCGCCCAGAGGAACATGAAATTGCATATATTGTTTTTAGAATTAGCTATCACATGTAAAGTTCAATTGTATATAGCTAAATAATAAAAGTAAGTGCATTTTTAGGTGCTCTTCAAATGAGGTCACAGTGCTGATGAAGTTGTCAGTATTTCTCTGATTTTATGAGATTGCAGGGGCAGTGATGAGATGTGTGGCACACAGGTACAAGTGGCCAATTTAAAAATGCCCTAAATATAACTTGATGGGCTAATCACATTTACAGTCCACAAAACGTGCATGAATGCATAATGATGTGAGAAAAACACATCCAGTGAGGAAATAATAAACTACACAAGTGAATATGTATTATTCACTGCTAATTAAGACTCAGTCTTAATTCTCATGTACAAAATAGAAAATATGTATTTTGGTACAGTTTCCACAGCCTCATTTTGCATTCTTTTCTTCAGTAAGAAGTGGGTAAATGTTTTTTAAAAGCAGAGTTGTTTAGGATTCTCTGGGTCTCCATCCTGTGCCTGGATGTTTGCAAACCCCACAGGAGGGTTCAGGGCTCACATTTCCTACAAACTCTGCTCCCCAGGGCAAGGACAGCACAAGCCACGAGGAATAAAGGGGAACAATTCTTCCTCAAACACTGATCCAACTGGAGCACTTCAAAATCCTGATCCAGGAGGAGAAATGATCACTGGGGCTGCTCTCCTCCAGGGCACCTGGAGCTCCTCCTTTATCAGCTGGGGAGCTCAGCATTTACCTTCTGAAGGCACTGCCAAAGGCATGCAGGCAGAATAAGGAACAACACCACACTGATAAATATGCATCGTTTCCCTCGCCTTCCACAAGAATTGCACAAAATGGAAAGGCATCATTGGACTCTTAATAAATATAATAGGTCAGAATTTATTTCAGGGTGGGTTTATCTTTTTTTCCTAGATTAAATCTTTTTAACATCAGATTTCAACCTGCTGTGAGTGACTTTTGGGTTTGATTTGCAAATCTTTCAGATGGAGAATGTCATATGGAAACAAAATAAATGCTTCCTTGGCCGTGGATTTTTGGTTATGAGAATTTATCTGATTGGGGGTGGGGGGAAACAGAAGAGGAACTGGGCTGTGCCTGCTGAAGCAATGAGTTTGTCTCCTTGAGATCTTGGGATCTCCTCTGGGCCCTGGGGGTGGGGAGTGCCCAGAGGTCTCCTGTGCCTCCCATCCCTCTCCTGTCTGTCCCACCACAATGGTTTTGGTTTGGTGTCACACACATCTTTTCATGAAAAACCCTTTCCTTATCATTTTCCCTCCTGAGAAGATGAGAGCCCTCAGGAACAAAATGTAAACAATGGTTATCTGCTCCTGTGGAATGCAACAGGTGCATCTGGGATGGGTC